>JAHWFP010104981.1:0-10955 GCA_023313725.1 Lithobius niger | reverse complement strand
CGAAGATAAAAAGTGTTCTGCATGTTCTTTGCGATTCCTTGTCCTGTCAGGGGTAATCTGGATTTTTAATAATTCAATTCCTTTTATGTGTAAATTAATTTAATATTTTTTAGGAATAAAGCAGTTCAGACGAGAAGAATTCAACACTTAAGAAGAATTCAATTAATTTTAGGCGTCTATCATTCCATAATAATTCATTTTATAGGCTTGTACCCGTTCAGACGAATTCAGTACTTTTTAAGCGTATACCATTTGAGACGAATTCAATTTATTTTAGGCGCATATCAGTTCATTTTAGGCGTGACTAAGTTCACACGAATTTAACACATTTTAGGCACATATCAATTCAGGCATCAGTGTAATACGTCCTAATCGTACATCAGTTAAGACGAACTTCTTACGTCACTGACGTGTATCAGTTCAGATTAATCTTACTTTCAACACTTTCTTCCGTTTGCCCAATCCATTCGCCGCTTCTCGCCCCACACAGCTTTGACGGCTTTAAAAATCTCGACTCAAAAATTGTTTTTAAAGTTTTTAAAACAGCTCGTTGATCATTAAGGTCCATCGGTCAACTTCAGCTTCAGCTGAAAAAATTGTGTGCGGGGTCTGTATTATTATTATTATTACTACTGCTACTCGCCATTTTTGGCATCCGTTTTCTCTCTGCTGATGACGTTTTAGTCGACGTACGGGGGAGGGGGGGGGGGGCACCGGACGCAAGAGGCAAAAGAAAATGAAGTAGAGAAGGATTTATCCACATTCCTCGGGTCAATAGAGAGGACACGCGCACAAATTTGTTACAGATCGGCGAAGATGTTTTCGCCAAACCGGGTCTTAACAGTAACAAATTGCACAAGTGACGGTATATATATAACAGGGAAGAAAAAGCAAAAAAAAAAGACACTGAACATTTGCAGCGTACAAAAATAAAAATAGAAAAGTTGATCATGAAGTTTGAGGGGGATAACGGTAAGGAGAGGGGGTGGGCGTTAAGGAAAAATGGGAAGAAGAGTCAGGACGAAAAAAAAAAAAAGAAGAGAGGTCCACGCGGGATGACAGTTTTTTTTCACTAACTCGGGCTAGAATTTAGATTTATGGGGGATAAATACCGGGGGAAAAGAAAACCCCCTGATGTATGGTTGTCATATTATTTGCTCATAACTTCGTTTGTGGAAAAAAGTAGTAATGGATGACAAAAAAATGGTGTACGTATAGAAAAAAATGCGACTTAAAGGTGTGACAACCACTTTCAGTAAAAATTGTTTTCTTTAATGCAGGATGATTATCTCTGCTGATTTCTTCAAAATCGCTGCTAATGAATCTGCTGTGTTAGCAGTAATTGTTTTCTTCTCAAAGTTTGATATTTGAAGATTTCAGTGAAGTAGTATTAATAGTATAGTATAGTATTTATTGTTGGCGTAGCGTTGACGGACATCGAATTGCAAAATGTTGGTTGGTTGGTTGCACTTTTGTAATCTGGGTGGAGCACAAACCAAAATGCAGATTGCTATGAAATTTGCCATATTGCTAGATACCTGCAAAAGTATTGCTGATCTCGAATTTGGCGTAAATGGATCAATTATAATCCACGAAATTACATTTTTTCGAATTTATGGGAGATATAACACTCGCCATTGTAGATTTGGAATCCTGGATAGTTAAGGAATTCCGACGAAGCATATACACTGTGCTGCTGGTAATCAAGTAAACTAAAAAAAAAAAAAAAAACCGCCAAAATAAATTATCGTAGCTTCCTTACAGCTAACAATCTTTTTTTGACATAACTCAACGAAATAATAACATTTGATTATAGCACTTTAACTACTAGAGGAAGACAAGCATAAGGGAAAAAACTGAAGGATTCGTTAACGACTCACATTCGTTTCATGTGAAAAAGGATACTTGCAGGAATTTAGCCAACATGGCAACCAAAGTAGCGTTGACACTATCAACGGGAATCTCAAATACGAAACATCAAATCACCGCTGCAGGAGAAAACCGCTCATTTTAAACAACCGTTACAGCAGACTATGTGTTTTTATCACAACACGGAACAATAATTTGGCTTCGTATAATAATTTTTAAGATTCCTGGGTTGCTGAAGAAACTGGACTCTCCATCCCGTGTTGCAAGAGCGAATAGGCCACAGATTAGAGAACAACCGCCCCGTGGATTAGAGAACAACGAACCTCGAACGAAATAGGCCTGTTGTGGTTTACGAAACTAAAACGGGAGATAACAATGAGGCTCAAAATTAGGCTTTAGAATTATTTAAATGCTATCTTCACACCCAAACTAACACCGGCTGACCTACAATTGTGTAATTCCAATTAAAAAAAAAAATTAGCGGTCGCCGTTATAGTACGTGCCAGAGGTGTGCGCTTCAACATTGGAGGCGGCGTAGGGAGCCGTGGATATTTTGAATCTTTTGATTATTGTGAAGTACTATCGTTGCTGAAGATTGTTGAGCTCACAGTTAAATATTTTATTGTTAATATTTTAAATCTAAGATAGATACTCTGTAATAAATATAAACAATGTAAGCATTATTGACTGTGGCACGTTCTTTACCAGCTTAACCACGGCGCCTAACGTGGTATTTTACTACGGAGGCGATGGTGTAAAGAGGCTGCAAATAACGAAACAGAAACTAAATGTGGAAGCAAACACTAAAGCATCTTAAAATTAAAATGAAACTTAGCCTACCTAAAATGAAAAAAAAAATGCTACTGTGTAAAAAACACCAGCAAAGAGCGTCACCTCAAATGTAGCCGAGTAAATATTGCCCCCAGCTTTTTAAAGCAACACTAGCGGAGTCGCTCGTTTCGCTCGCTCATTCCGCGTCGTCTCGCTACGCTCGAGGAGCTTCAATGCTACAACTCTTAAGCTGCTGACAGACATTCCACATCTAAAACGATCAAGCAAATGATCAGAATGTAGTACGCGTTTTTTTTAGGCTTCAGTTCATAAACAAATTAACTAAACAAAAAACGGCTTCGCCATTTAGAAAACCAGCCCCCTTCTGCCGTGCGCCTAAACTGCCAATGACCCAGAAGGCGAGACACGCGATTTCTACCCCAGCAGGCCTTGGCTTGAAAAATACGCTCTAGGAGCTTTTATGCTACACCTCTTATGCTGCTGACAGACATTCCACATTTAAAACAATCAAGAAAATGATCAGAATGTAGTACGCGTTTTTCTTAAGGCTCAGTTCATAAACAAACAATATGGTAACCATAAATCACTCCAACAGTCTGGCCACCTAATAGCTACATGCACCTCTTGTTCAGATTGTCAACCATAATACCTCTGACTACAGTACAGGACTAAGCGTGCTACGTGGCGCAAGAATCATGAACCTTCCTCATCCAACCTGATTCCCGTTGTGTACTGAATGGAGTGTATAAAAAAAATTCTTATATACTGAATGGAGCGTATAAAGAGTGTCCAATTAGTTGTAATTTATCTTTGTATGCAATCCCTTGTCACAAGATCGTCTGGGGGAGAGAAAGTGGGTTTCGTTTTCCAGCTCCAGGCCAATTAATTCAACATCACCGAATCTTATTTTACCAAAGCCTCGATAAAGGTATTTTCTTTCTGGCACATGCATGAACTGGCCTTGAGCCAGGAGATGAGACACGCGATTTGCAGCCCAGTCGGCCTTGGCTTGAAGAAACCATTCCCTTTCCGGCACGCGATTGAACTGTTACTGAGCCAGGAGGCGAGGCATGCAATTTGTACCCAGTCAGCCTTGGCTTGTAGAAGCGATCCCCTTTCTGGCATGCACCTAAACGGGGCGAGGGATAATCGTCTAACTGGAAAATCGCATAATTGGAAGAACGTATAACGGAAAACAGTATAACGGAATATCATCTAACAGGAAATTCGTATAACGGAAAAGCGTCTAACTGGAAATTCGTATAATGGAAAATCGTCTAATATCCCTGCCTCGCTCGCGCTACCGCGCTCGCTGCGGCTATACATATTACATCAGAAACCGTAGTTAGACGTTAATCCAGTTAGAAGTTTATCCGTTATACAATTATCCATTATACGATATTCCGTTTAGATGCTTTTCCAGATTTTTTATTTAGGCATATTTTAGACAATTATCCCATTAGACGATTTTCCAGTTAGACGTTCGTCCGACGCCCCCACCTTAAACTGACAATGAGCCAGGAGGCGAGACACGCGATTTCTTCCCCAGTCGGGCTTGGCTTGAAGATACCTTATCCATCCCCGCTGCAAGGACGTTTCAACGCTGTAACACGCGAGTTGCTGCATGCTTAAACAAACATGCTTGGTAATTTTTTCATGCATACTCCTTTGTGCCGCTTTTGGTATAAATTGTTTTTTTATTCAAATAAATGCAGCCTGACTTTACATGGCTTCCTTGTTTCACAAATTTTAAGAATTTTTACTAAAAAGCCATCTCCTTCCCCGCTACGTGTGATGCTTAGAAAAAGCAGCCACACGTCACATATAATTTTTGACTAATATAAAAGGCGAAATATTACCCAGAAATTATTCGTGTTTACTACAATTAGGCTGGACTATTGCTGAGTAGAGACACCAGCTAATAGCACACTATTGATCGAATGCGGATGTTTCACAAATGAAATATTTCTGGCACCCTTTTCTGTTATCAATATATTTTGTTTAAATAGGTCTAATTTAGCATTAACCTTTTCGTAGCTTTACGTAATGTCACTTAAATGTAAGGCTAATTAAGTAGTTTGTATTGGAAATATCCAAAATGCAACTCCAACAATCGTCCCATCAGCGAGCTGCACGTACCTCATTCTTGAATGACGGCTGCTAGCATTGCCAGCCGTAATCCTACTGACAACACTATTGGACCACGCGCCTCCTACGTGGCGCAACAATTGTGGACCATCCGCACAGCAGGATTCCGAAACTAACAATCAACAGCGAAAAATTCATTTCAACAATGGTCCGAAGGGGTTTTTCGCTTTTTTCAAGGGGAAAAATTTTACCTAGAACTACGAAAATACGCCTACGCGAATTCCGGATTAATTTCCTGTCTTTTGACACCTTTCTCATATTTTTAGCTTTCCTACTTCAAGAGGAGAAGAGGTACATATATACCTACATATATACATATATATTTATATATACCGACCGTAAGTTTTTAATGATTAAGATACCGCTTGCCGTATAACACCTACGCGTCGATCGCATCAGCGCATTTATTATAGTCAAGGTCAACTGAGACAGTAGCTTCGTTCCTCGCTCCAAAAAACGTAGCTACTATCTCAGTTGACATTGTGCTTAATAGACAAACCAGCGTGAACGCATTAATTGTGTCGTCACAAACCGGAATGATTCTCGTATTTTAAAATCACAATTTATAATTTTCTAGGCTCATTAGTGTCTTTTAATTTTGCTTCGGCGATCTATTCGAATAATTAATTTTAATATTTACCGCATTAGTCTTTTAGATTTTTGATCTCATGGTAATTATTAGCAAATTAGTACATGCACACACAGATATGAAACGTCACGATTATTGTAAGCGCGCAATGCATCATATACTTACGGGTCGTTCTTAAATATAGTTAACAATATTCAACAGAAAATCTCCTAGACACCACATGTTAAACGGTTTTTTAGTAAGGGATTGACTAACGGTAAGTAAATAGACCTTTGGGGCCGTACTTGACGTGGTGGATCAAGAAAAATGGCGCTGAGAGATATATTCCTTTAAGGACCATTAGCAAGTATTGCAAACCCATTATAATGAGAGTAAATACAAATTTAAAACAAAATTCTCTACGCTCCGCCTACAATAGGCCCAAAGCCTGTTTCCTAGTATATATATAGTATAGTACAGTATAGTATAGTATAGTATAGTATAGTATAGTATAGTATAGTATAGTATAGTATAGTATAGCATATATAGTATAGTATAGTGTAGGCAAATAAGCGTAGAGCTTTTTTTAAGGCTCAGGCGGCAGATGTTAAGTGGAAGGAACCACCGTCGTATCAATTGTTTTTTGGCCGGATGAGGGAGGAAACAGGAGTACCTGGAGGAAACCCTCGTGCAAATGGCGGGAAACAATCGGAGACAAACCCGTACATGTACACTTCCCTTCCTCAGGGTATGTAAGAAGCAAGAAATGTACAACCGGGACCAAGACACCTATCGAATCTGACGCCCCAATGCTCGCGGCTACTCGTGTATGTCAGATTCATATTTCAGTAAATTAAGCATTTTAAGTTTTTTTTATTTTTTATTACGAGACGGAAACAAATACCAAAAGAAACCGATTTCCGTTGCCGTTTCGACTTAAATGTCAGACTGGCAGAGTAGGAACAGGGACGATAAATAGGTAAGGTCGCTTTCTGGTAAAACCTGCTGCTAGGGTAAAATAATACCTGCTTTTATCCTCAGCACCAGAGGGCGAAATGTGTCAGTCTCTCCAAGACAGCATAGCTTAGTGCCGAGCAAGGAAACCCAATATGAGCATCCTTCAGCCACTGTAGCAGCGACAATATCCTCTGAAATTTAAAAAGTACTCGTGTTTGGGTAGTATTTGAAGTTGAATGGACTTATTCTGTGTTTGAATTCAAACCTTTCGCAGTTAGTTACAGGAAATCTGAACCATGGATGAAGATTCAACCCGACGCCCTAGCTTCTCGTAGCATAAAACTATGCTTTATACTTAGCTACAACCCTTGCGAACTGAATGCTGGATTAAAAAGAAAACCTGATCAACCAATTTTGGTCTAGCTTAAAATTAAGTTAACGTCATAATCGGAACCACCATTTTTTTTAAGGGTTGAGTAAAGTATTCTTATCACGCCCATTTTGTTTTAGTGACGCTAACTACAGCTTCCATCTCCATGGTGACGTTCAGGAATGTAAACTTGGGCAGTGACGCACTTCCTTTCGGTTCACTGACGACGGCACCGTCTGGCACCAATCACCGATAGTAGTACTGGCTTCTTCCACATTTTTACTACTGGCAGAGTAAGAGTGGCATTACCATAGATTAGTAAAGTAACTGGCGTCAGGGACGTGCACAGGCCCCCGAGAGGATAGGGGCAAACTTACTTTTTTTCTGGGGACTTTTTTTTTTTGGTGTGTTTTACCTCTTTTTACCTCCTTTTTGTGCGATTTTATCCATTTCTGCGCCTGTTTGGCACCATTTTCGTAGCCGTTATTGTCTTTTTTGCGTTTTTTAGGCTCTTTTACACCACCGCTCCCATCGAAAAGGGCACTTTTTTTCAGAAAAAAAGGGGCACTTTGCCATGAGGGCTGAGGCTAGAGCCCCCCCCCCCCTTCCCCCGTGTGCACGTCCCTGACTAGCATCTTACTTCGTTCAGTCCTACGCGAGACCCTAGCGGTAGTTGCGACTACTAATACCTCTACTAATGCTTTTGCCTTCGAAGCGGCAGAAGGTAAACCATTATCAGAGGTATTAGTAGCAGAAATTACCACTAGGGTTCCGCGTAGGCCAGGAAGATGTAAAGAGCTATATCTAGACCCCAATCTTTGAAACCACGATTTTTTAAGCCCTTCCGCTCCGTCATAATTTTTTTCTCTAAATTTTGCTGAAACTGAATTCATCTGAAGCAAGCTAAATCTCGTGTAAATGAACCGAGGCGGTTAGTACCCTTTTAGTGTTCGTTTTAAATTTTGAAGTATGTACTGTAAAAGAGATCACACAAAAACCCCATAAGGGTAAAGGAATCCATCAAGTTTTCGCCATGGAAAGTAGTGATACCAGAGCCAAAATGGCTGCCACCAAGTTTGTGGCCCGAACCGTGATCACTCAAGCTTAACTCACAACCACTGTGGCTCGAAATAAACGCATTTTAGACACACCTAGAAAAATAGTGTTTTTTTTTAGACTTTTATTTAGCTGAACAAAACACATAAAAGCTTTTTAAAAATAGCACAGGCGAAGAAGAAGCCTTTAAAAACATTGGTATTTATAGTGTTGCAGAAGTGAAATGCGTAAAAAAAATACACATTGACGTTTAACTTGCGACACTTTATAAACATATGCTTAAAAGACATCAGCAAGTGTTTAAAATAAAAGTTATTTTTTTAAACAACAGCATACACTTTATGGAAATTGTATTTTTTCACACCGAAGACGTTTGTGGTTATTATTTGTTGGAAAGTAAACACCAGGCCTACTGTAGTAATATAAAACTTTTTTTACTGGCTGAAGTCCGTGTGGTGTTGAATGCATGGTGTGCAACTCACGTGTATGTCCACGTTCGACCGAATTACGTTTCTTCAAATTGTTGTGCACACTGGCTAACAAACGCTGATCTTCGTTCGCTTAATCGCTCACGCAATCAGCGCACTGAAATCTCCCCCACCCCACTGCCAATGTTCACTTCCACTACATTCTTCCATGTTCGTGTTCATGCTGGTAGAAATATCAGCGCATCATGTGACCAAAACCACCCCCTCCCCCTTAACAGCTAATGATTTCCACTTTCTAATGATCACTACTATTATATTCTACCAGCCATGTTCATGTTCATGCTGGTAGAAATATCAGCGCATCATGTGACCAAAATCAGGTCGGGTTTCAGGTCGGGCAGATCAACTACCCATCAACTTTTGCTCGCTTTGGACAAGTGGTCAGAGTCCATGGATATTGGTGTTGGTACAGACGTCATTTTTTACGACTTTAAAAAGGCTTTTGAATCTGTGGTGCACACAAAGCTAATCTCCAAACTTTCGGGTATTAGGTTTAAAAATTATATTCTAAACTGGATTTCTGCTTTCCTCGTTAATCGCACCCAACAAGTTAAACTTGGGGGGGTTAGTTCCACCAAATGCAACGTTATTAGTGGAGTCCCACAGGGTTCGGTTTTGGGCCCATTGTTGTTCGTCCTGTTTGTGAATGATCTTACTCCAAATTCTTCATCGGCATCCCAAGAAAAGTTTGCGGACGATTTAAAACAACATACACCAATCCTTTCTCCTATTGATAATCTGAACCTTCAGGATGCCGTAACGTATGTCTCAAATTGGGCAACTGACTGGCAACTTCCATTATCCGTCGACAAATGTCATCGATTCACTGTGGGCACAAATGGGCCTCAATTTGACTATTATCTGCATGACAAGAAGTTGAATTCTGTTGAACTTGTCAAAGATTTAGAAATCTGGTTCCATTCTTTATTAAAGCCTTCTATCCACTGTGATAAAATTAGTGCCCAGGCCCACCGTCGTGCAGCGATTGTGCGTCGCTGCTTCTCCTCTGCAGATCACTCGATTATGGCCTGGGCATTCAAGGTCTACGTGCGACCACTTGTTGAATACGCAAGCCAGGTATGGTCACCAAACCAGCTTTCGGATATTGACCGAGTGGAATCAGTTCAGCGCCGCTACACTAAGTCTATCCCAGGACTACATAATAAACCATATTGTGAACGGCTTCGGATGTTGGGTCTGGAAACTCTTAAGTTGCGCCGTTTAAGGAATCTTGCTCTGGTGTACCTCATTTTGAAAGATGTGCCAGCGGCTTGTTTACCTTTTTTTTGAATTGGTTGGAAACACAAAAACCCGTGGCCACTCTCTTAAACTGAAGCTACCACCATTCCGTCTTGATTGTAGGAAGTTTTTTTCTCGGTCCGGGTTTCACCTGTTTGGAATGCACTGACGGAAGACATTGTCTCGGCTAGCTCGGTACAGACTTTCAAGCGTAAACTTAATGATTTTAATCTGCAACCCTTTTTATCCCGTCCATTTTAATTGTTTTTTTTTTTATCTGCCCTTGTTATTCTTTTAATGTGTCAATGATCAGTTGTTCCACATTGATTCCTGGTTCCTATAGATGAACAGGAAACTATTATTATTATTATTATTATTATTATTATAATTATTACCCCCTCCCCCTTAACAGCTAATGATCTCCACTTTCTAATGATCACTACTATTATATTCTACCAGCCATGTTCATGTTCATGCTGGCGGAAATAAATAAGGCTGACGGCGATCCTGCAGCTGCTCCTTCGAGAAGCATGCTGTCCTGACAAGCTTTCCCACAATGCAACCTCTCCAAACAGATGCGTGGGGCCGTGGGTCGTGTATCGGGCCGGGTCGTGGTCCATTGCCTGCTCTCTGACCCGTTGTGTAATTATATATGTATATTTTAACACTTCCGTCGCTAGACATGCACGTGTTTTAAGCATTTTTAAAAATGAAGTGTTGCAAATTGAAAGCCTGCATTTTTATTATTTGAAGCGCATTTCATCTCTGCAAATATAGTTAAAGGGACATACATATCAAGTGATACATCAAGTACGGTCACAAGGATTATTGACCTACCGTTAATCAATCCCTTGCTAAAAATTCATTTTCAAATGTGTCGTCTAGGCGATCTTCTGTTGAATATTGAGAAGTGTTTTTCGGGCATCCTGCTCTAATTTACCGTTTGGCGCATTTAGATGTTGGTTCTACTTTCGTGACGCATCGTGGTTACTGGCTTATGATGTCACGTGACCCTCGTTTCAGTGATGTTTTCTTATCGCACACGCAACGCCGAGTCACGTGAAGAAGCGAGCGGAAGTCACGTTGTAGTAGGCTACTGCTACGCTGAATCTCATGAAACGGTACAACGGCAACACGCGCGGTCTGAAAACTACGTGTGGCTGTTATAGGACAAGAAGGGTTTAAATGCTAATGTTTTTAATGGTTTCTTCTCATCCCAGGCCTAATTTTTTTTACCTGTCGCTTTAATTTCGTAAGTAGCTATTTACAGAGAATTGGGTTCAAGAGTTCATTCGTGCAACACGGTGTCGAGAATTTTTTTTAAAGAAGCTAAAGCGTGTCGTTAACGAAATTTATTTTATTTTTTACGGTTGCGTGTCTTCCTGGGCGGCATACTGTAATTTGGGATGAGGTTGAGTTAGGGGTTATATTTCAAATCGTACAGCCAAAACGTGGGACGTATGGGTGG
>JAHWFP010104977.1:17120-38990 GCA_023313725.1 Lithobius niger | reverse complement strand
ATGGATCCCAATTTGCTAGATGTTCCCGAGACAGTGTTGCCGAATGGGTAAGTCGGTTGTGATTGGGCGAATTTAGTACACATCAAGTGTGCAAATTTCGGTCAGGGAAATTCTCGGTGTAACAGTTGTGTAGTGTCAATTCGATAAACATATGAGTCCGTTTCGTGAGCAATGGGGTAGTGTGTACTAGGAGAGTAGCTGTAGTATGGAGGTGCCCCGATATTTTCTCGGTACGATGGAGGATTTGGAAGGCAGCGCTCAGTGACGGCGTCAGGAGTGAATTGGTTGTGGAGACAACAGAGAGCACCTCTAGAAACAGAGTGGGCCAAGACTTTTTTCTTCAAGGCAGCCGTAGCAGATATAATTCAACCTGAACGTAATGTAAGCTTCAAAGCAGTCCATTTTTTTGGTAAATATCCCCCATAAACATACACAATAAATTAGGTTGCATGTATATTGCGAAGTTGCTACAAAAAAAAATAAACAAATTTTAAAAACATAAAAGTTCAGTTTATGCATTTGATTTCAAGTTTAGCCTGTAACATTTTAAAAAATTATTTTATTTTCTGATGGTGATCTGAGTGTTGGGGTCTGGGAAGGGGGCGGGGGGTATGAAATATTAGGGGGGGGGATCATAGCCCACCCTGTCCCACCCCTAGCAACGTCAGTGGCAGTGCTACATGTTAGATAAAGGCAGAATTCCAAATTCATTCTACAATCACTTTCGATATAAAAAAAATTTTTTTTAAATAGAAAGCTTTGTCTTACGTCTGCTAAGATAATTTAGCTGTAGAAGAAAATTAGAAATTGGCTGGTCATTATGTAACTCGTCTCGAATCGCGCACTTTTGTACTTGCTAACAAAAAAAGCTAACACGCATTATGTTTGAATAAAGAATGTAATATACAGGATTGCTCATTCTAACCCACTACTCCCTCCCCACCCCCGCAAAAAAAGCTACCAAACAACGGACTTCTTCCTCTCCTCTCAACTCTGCCAACAGTTACACACAGACAGGGTGATTTGTTAGTCTGTGCAGTTATACTTTTCATTTTGCATCTGGTAAGGTGGTGGCAATGGTGGGGTGGGGGGGGGGGGGAGGAGTCGGCCTATTGCCTTGGGGTTTAGACTGGGATCAACGGATTTAAGGACAAATTTTATTTACCCCAAGCCTCACAGAAATAATATTAATTTTTTCTATTCGTTTACATTTTGTTTTATAAATCGTAAATATTTCCGGCTGAGATCCATTTTTCAGAATGAGAATTTTTCTTGAGTGTGATAGGTAATGGTGGGTATTGTCTCTCCCCCCTCCAGAAAATATCAACCATGGTCGTATTGCACGCCTGAATGTTTAGACCAGGTTTAGACCTACTTAGTAGATCAAGATCCGCGCTAGCATGTCGCTGCCAAGATATTGTTTCATTGTTGTTGTATTGTTGTTGTTGCATGAAGGCGGCAAGCGTATCAATGTGTCTTTATCTGAGGCAAAAGTTTTATAGACTGGAATGAGTAGCTGGGTAAAATACTTCCATGCAACAAAAACGGCTGCAAATCTGTTGGACAATCAGGCATTACGTCCCTATAATGTAGGGCAACGGTTTTGGTTCGTCGGACGACTCTTTCTAGGAAAAAAATTGCTACCAAAGATCGTTGATAAGGTGTTGGCTAGCTGACTAGCTATCTATCTAGTTAGTTAGCTATCTAGTTACTAGTGGCCCGGAAGTCATGTTAATTTCCATAGGCTTCAAGAAGCCAATTGTGAACGACTCAGAAGACCTTTTGAAATGAAATATGCTGTGAGCATTGGGAGACATTAATTATACATGCCTTAGGTGGTTTGGGAATGCAGGGTCCTTGGTTTAGTGAGTTAACTGGCGCGTTGGGGGACTATGGATGGATTGTTAAAGTATTGTTCGTAACCCTAAAAGTATTGTTCGGTATTGTTAAAAGCATTGAATCGATCGCGTATCACGTGTATTTGCTGGTGCATGTTAAGCGCTGGTTGGTTTACCGGAAATGACGTACTGTAATGCCACATATCGGCGTAGCGTAATTCCTCCATACTAACTAGTAAGTTACTGTTACTGCTAAAGAAAATTTGCCATATCCGTAAACAAACAATTAACAAACAACCAACATGAGTATTATTTATCTGAAATGTGTAGAATTAATATTTGGCTCCTTTTTGCGAGTAATTAGTAATTTTTAGTTAGCATAAAATAAATAATTTATAAAACCAACAATCATAAAATCACTTACCACAACAACTGTGGTAAGTAAAGTGTAAAGCTTCAATAAAACCAGGTAACCAAAAACGTAAAGAAACCACCAAATGACCAGCTGTAATGGCATATATCTGGCTTGCGTAACTCCTCCATACGAAATATAAGTTGCATTGTTATTGGAAAATAACAAAATCCGTCAGACCCTTCAACAAACAACATTAGAAAATAAATACCAACTCGTTTGATGCTTAATGTAAGGTTGAACTGATCCGAAGTCAAAACAGCAAAGGAACGCAAATAAACTTTCCTGTGAGGTTTCGTATGCTACAGTGTTGTTGTACTGGTTAGTCACGAGAAACCTTACTGCTGGGGTTAAATGTTTTTACCATAAAATTTGCAATTTCTGTAGAATTGGTTCCTTTCTGCGAGTAATTAGTTATTTATAGTTTGCTTTTAAAGGAAGTATTTGACTTACAAAATCAAAACTCAACAAGATCATAAAATCAAATCAGTTACCAAAAGAACTGATATCTACAAAAAAATCAACGCCGAAAATGTTCTTAAGTCCAGAAGTAAAGCTTCAGCAAGGTTACAACCAAAAATGTAAAGAATCCAGAACATCATAAATAACAAAAAAATCACGTTAGACGCAGCTACCAAAAGTCCTGATATCTAGACCAAAAACAATAAATTGTAAGCAAAAAAACCGTCAAGTTTCAGCCATTGAACGTCTGTGATATCAAAAACGAGCCAAGTTTCCAGTGATATCAAAAACGGGCCAAGTTTCCAGTCATCAGACGTACAACGCAACTTTAAGTAAAGGATAATGACCGAAAACGGCGGGCATTCCTAAACAATGCCCGAGGGCGCGCAGCGTCCCGAGGGCCATTGTTTAGGAATGCACAAGGTTTTCGGTCATTATCCGACTTAATGCCCATTACGGCGAAGCGCTCGTTCCCATTATCGGCTATTGTTGGCAGACGTTCTATGCTTTGAAAGAATGTGGTATTGTTACGTTCTTGAAATGACGGGCCATTGTTTTACATTATTGGTAAAAATTCGAAAATAGTTGAACGTGTTGCGGGAAACTAAAATTCTTGGTAGGCTACTGATGATCAAAATGCCTTATCGTATTCCGTGTTTGTGCTTTTCGATGTACATGCTTGTGCGTTGCGTGGCAAAAATCAGGACAGAACTTTAACACAAAGACAACAAAACTTTTGGCAGTTCAAATGAAAATGGGCGAGAATACCTTGAATACATATTACACGTTTCAAAAATAAATCAACATGACTTAAAACGTATAAAAGGAAAGAAGAAACCAAGCCGAACAACCATGTACTCTAGGGACGAAATGGGTTGCTAGTTTGAATCCGGGTCATACCACTCAAAGGTGGCTTACTGTACTACCTTAATTCTAGTGTATTATTTTTGCTGTTTGGCTTGTTTTCCTCTTTCCTTTATATAATTTACATGAATTTTTGCTTATTTATTTAAAACATATAAAAGTGCAACCAAAGAGAGTCAAGGCATTTTCTCTTCCCGACAATCCTCGTTGTCCTGGCAACGTGCACAGACTGTATCAAAATTATTGGCCCGAACATGCAAATATTGAGGTTGTGTATTTTTGCCCTAAAAAGAAATACAGTAATAACATTTTATATTACAACCGTCCCGTGGGTAAAAATGCTCCGGGCAACATCATCAAAAATGTTGCAACATATGCCAATTGCTAAGTTGGATGGCTAATTAAGCAATCACAACATTCGTGTCAGCAACAACTTTGAATCGACCCAAAGTAGAAAAGCAGCTCATTGTGCAAACAACTGGCCACCGTAACTTGAAATCCTTACAACAGTACAAGAAAAGTAGCCGTGGTAAGCAGGCAAATAACATCGGTATTTTGAACGTCGTAGCAAATGTATCAGGCCGGAGTGTAACAAATGAAAACCCGGTCAAACATTTGGTGATTAAAAACTGTAACCACTTTACAATCATTACGTAATCTTTTGTAAATGTAACGGCATTGTAATGTAATGCTTTGCTACTTCAAACGTGTTTTTTGTTTTGTTTTGTTAAAATAAGCTGTTTTTCAAACCCCGGGCATTCCCTAGGGAATGCCCGCACTTTTTCCGCCTTCAGATGAAAGTGCGGGCTTTCCCGGCAACAATGGGTTTTTACATTGTTGCGTATTGTTAAGGGCATTAAAACTTGGCGCATTGCAAGCCTTTCGTTTGGAAGACCAAAGATGCACAACCAGCATCAAAATTGGCGCTAGTTCATTGTTGTTGTTCTTGTTGCTGTTTCATTATTGTTTCGTGCACACGAAGCGAAATAACAACCTCATAGTTGAAACGATCAATCCGTCACTCCGACGATCAATCTGTTCTCGGTTAAGAAAAACTGTTTACGAACTGCAAAACTCAGTAGCAAATCGCGGAGGTTCGTAACATCAGGAAGGGTTCACAAATAACACTCCGTTGTTCACCACACTAAAAGCTATAGTTACAGTTACAAAGTTATAGTTATATTTCGTACAGCACGCTAGTCTGCACTAGTTCAACAAATCGCCACCATCTGGGTTGTAAAACTCTATTGTAAATTGATTCAAACAGAAGATATTTAACAAAAAAAATTATTTCGATAAAATTCACTGTATATGTATTTATTCGAAAAAATTGGATGTAGTCGAACTATTCAATTAAAAAAAAAGGCTTGCAATGTGCCAAGTTTTAAAGTTGCATTGTATTTCTGATGAGTAGAAAC
Source organism: Lithobius niger (assembly GCA_023313725.1). Taxonomy (NCBI): domain Eukaryota; kingdom Metazoa; phylum Arthropoda; class Chilopoda; order Lithobiomorpha; family Lithobiidae; genus Lithobius; species Lithobius niger. Next base: position 33,996 of record JAHWFP010104977.1, on the reverse strand, counting down.
TTGGCTCGGTTTTGATATCACAGCGAAACTAAGCGGGTTTTTTGCTTCCAACTTATTATTTTTGGTCTACATCTAGACACACGCTAGTGTGCCGCTGCCAAGTAACAGTAGATCAGCCCATTGTATACATCCGATTGTTAAAATGTGATTGTTAATGATAAAAAGGCGGCTCACTAGCAGACATGTGTCTGTTAACTGTATGCAACTGAAATCATAGTTTGGCATGTTGAGGATAAATCCCAATGCGACAGAAATGTTTCAAACTGTGGTAAATGTAAGGGGAAGGGTCAAAGATTAAGAAAAACTAAAATTTAAAGGATGAGTGTTCACCAATCATAGAGAAAAAGATGCGTCAATAACGTTGTTTTTATGTTACTGTCTAGCTAGCTAGCTAATAAGATTTTTCCCATGTTAAATCCCATAGACCTTTTGCTCATGGCTAGCGCAAAATTGAGAAGGCCTACGTACCTGAACTTTTGCACCCGGATGCATGATGATCTGAGGATGGTCCTTTTGTTGGTTTGGGGGGGGGGGGGGATTGAGGCTTAATGGCGCGTCGACAACTTGGTCATTAGCGCCAACCTCAGTCACAGTGCAGTGGTCCAGGTTGCCACTGCACCACACATTACAGAGTTGTTATCCAAACCCCTAATCTAAATCTTGTCATACATCTGTACCTCCTGCAAAAATTGAAAAACACCGGACAGGAGGACAGACTTATCGCCCAACTGACGCGCAATGTCATGCGGAAGATGGAACCGACGACGAACACCATCAAGATGGCGACAATCAACAAGTAAGTGCCGGACCGTAAGTGGCCGTCGACACCAAGAACATTCAGGAGGGTCAACCCCCGCAAAAGGAAACAGTGAGTAAGTCGGGTGTGACCAATTCGCAAACGGGCCAACACAACCTCCTCACGGCGACTGCGGCGACACGCCGAGTGCCACTCCTCGACAGTGCCTTTAATGGCCCGTAACTTATTACCGTCCTGTCTGTCCCACAAGGTTTGCCAAAAAGCGTGTAACCTCAGACGCAGAGTTGGAAAGGCATCTGAGGGAACAAGGCTGAGATCCCTACCGAGAGGGCCAGAAAGGGCCCCTTTCGCAGCAGAATCAGCTTGTTCATTCCCTGCTATCCCAACATGGCCCGGGATCCAGCAGAAAAGCACGGTTTTCCGCTGGCCAGGCAAGCGGGAAAGCAAAGCTTGGACACGTTGTGTCAAGGGGTTCCGAGGATTGTTGGTTTGGGGGTTGTAGGGGTCAGGACAAATGCGTGGGAGGGTTTTGAAATTCGTCACCAGCGAATTTAAATTACCAAGTTGCAATCAAAGATTTTAAGCAACAATGGCTTGAACAATCAAGCCTGGTGCTTAGATTTATTGTAAAAGCCTGGACGAACTAAAAAACTAAACTGTAACGAAGGACAAAATAAAGAAACATTAACGTTGCCGTGGATTGCGGAAGAATAAAGGGATGCACGTTAGATGATGGTTACGCAACATTACGAGCATACACGAGCTAATGGGTTTTTGGTTAATAACCCAAAAATATAATGCTTCGCGTTCTGCTGTATTTGTAACAACGACCTACGGGGGTTTCTGCACGACTAAATGTGAACGAAATCTTGACAAATTAAGGGGAAGATGCAGGGATAAACAAAATAGCTGAAGGGGATGCGCTGATTGAGTAAGCAGAGCGAACGAAATCAGCGATTGTTAGCCAGTGTGTACAAAAATGGGATTGAAGCATCCTAAACAGACGGTGTAACCGTATGTACGTTCTCAGTCCTACGAAAGCTGTGATATCCACCCAAAACCAAAACTGGTAGAAAAACCCGCCAAGTCTCCAAAAACGGTCGGCCTTTGAAGGTAGTGATATCATTCCACCAGGGAAAAGCCTTCAAGGTTAATCCTATTAGCCAAGTTATTCGCAACGAATAATACTTTGGACGTTACATGAAAACTTGAAGATTGCTACCGCTAGTAGCAAGCTTCTAGTTTTCATTTAACTTTCGAACTATTAGTATGTGCGATTAACTTGGGAAATAGGATTAACCTTGGCGGCCTTTCCCTGGTGGAATGATATCACTACCTTCAAAGGCCGACCGTTTTTGCAGACTTGGTGGATTTTTCTACCAGTTTTGGTTTTGGGTGGATTTGTATTACTGGAACCTATGTCGCTCTTTTGTTATTCATTTCCACAGGGGCTCGTTACAATATACGCGAACGTGCGGGCCTGCAAACAACGCGTGCAGCAACAGTATAGTAAGACTGTAGTGTAGTTACACACTGCAGACACTGTTGACATTGTAGTTACTATAGTGTTGCTATGCGCGTTGTTTGTTGGCCCGCACGTTCGCGTATATTGTGACGAGCACCTGTGTTCATTTAATAATAAGAGCGTAAATCGGAGCATTTGTTATGATGGCTTCTGCGCGTAGCGATTGTGTCCTCCGTTCTTCAACTGCTGCTTTACCTATTCCAACCACTGTTAACTATGAGCCCATGATTTTCTTAGCATAAGCAGTTATTGTATTTATTTAAATTCTTGTTGAGCTTTTACATTGTGATAACTCTGGAGTGCATCAAAGTGTGAAAAAGAAGAAGTAGCAACATTCTGTGGGTTCCCAAAACAGGATGGATCGTGAAAATACTTCTTAAGCTTTCACATTTTGAGACCTCTCGAATGTAACGAAGCATGAAAATAACGAATTATCAACATTAAGGAGGGGGGGGGGGGAAGGCCAAAATCGGAGTGCTTTTCAAAAGTGCGATAATCAAATTTACGATAATGTTGCTTTTTTCTACACCACCCAGGAGGTAAAGCATATGGCGCGCTTTTTTTAACGTGGTTTTCCCTGTAAGCCTAATCCACGTGCTCGGCGATCATCTTAATTTGGTCTTGCGAGCTCGTCTTTTCCCCAATCTAATTTTTCTTATCCTCCGTTTCGTTTTCTAGAATATTTCTTTTACTAGCGACTATTTTCTCTAGTCTAGCCACTCTTTGCTCCTTCGTTCCTCAAGATTGAGCTTTTCTTTTACTAGTGACATCGTCTTTAACCTATCTTCTTTGGGCCGGCTCAAGAGGCACCGCGAGTAACGCGGCCGTGTAGGGCCCCCAGATGAAAAGGGCCCCACGTAGAAGCGGGAGCACTCATCTTACTACAGCGACAAGGCAGATTATGGATTGAAAATCCTTTGTATTGTGTCAATTTAGAGAGAAAAACCGGGTGAGAATCTGTGCCATTGCTTTCACATTTCAGGAATGATGTGGATCAATTAGTCGAAGCGTTGCGCGAACTGAAACCAAAACGAGTGGTGCTTGCGGCAGGCATTTTTGCCGTTTGTTGACAGTTTGATATGAAATGAGAAACTAGAAATGGTGAAATGGATATTCCTATCTTGTTCCCCCCCCCCCTTTTTCTTGTCTACCTTCTTTCTTTTTTTCTTTTTATTTATCTTGTCCCCCACTATGGAAGTGTTTTTTTTTTGTTTCTTTGTGTGTGTTTGTTTGCTACTATGGTTACGAACTATTTTTTATTTTTTTTTATTTCCGTTTTCGTGGCTGTAATTTGTAATTTTTACCACTTTATTTACTGTTTTTGTGATTCACATTCGTTTTTATAATAGAAACAAAAAGTGAAAGGGACATTGGCTTGGACCGTATGAAAAATGATTGTTTAATGATTCTAATCGGACACGAATGAAAAGGTCGGGTAAAAAATGCTTTTAATGCGGCTGCACTCATGAACCTCGGGCCCACAGTTACTGCATCCGCGTAGGGCGCCAAATTGTTTTGAGCCGGCCGTGTAATCTTCTCTCTGTGCTTCTGTTTCCTGCATGCAGCATTTATTCAAACTAACGGCAACTTTCTTTAATCTGTTTTCCCTCTGCGCTTCTGTTTCCAACACGCGAGCTGTTTTCTTACTGATGGCATCTTTCTTTCTATTCTTCTTTTTCCACGCCTTAAAATCCTCCACCTTTCTCCAGCGATTCTCCTAGACAACGAACCTGTGGACAGCTTTCTAGTTCGCCTTGGCTATTTTTGCTTCGGCCAGTTTTTGCGCTTCGTACTCTTCGAACTGGAGGGTACATTTTTCTCCGCCTCCTCGTCATCACGTCCACATCCAAGTCGAAATCATCCGCGTATTCGTCCCAATCACCGATGGCTAGAGTATCTTCCTCATTGTCCAGGACATACCTCTTGTTGTCGTAAGGCGAGAGGAGGGATTTGGATATTCTGACTGTACTCAGTTTGTGGCCGAAGCTGGAAATCTTGAACCAGCTTGCTTCTGCAGAGGTGTCGCAGAGTAGAGGGCCGCTTCATAGTCACTAAAACTCAAGTAATTTTTTCACGAACGAGCTTTGGATGCCCTTGGCCTCTTTGACATCCTCTTTTTTCTGAGGTTTAATCGTGTACATCTTTGACCTGATACCGATGAACTCTAGGATGGGGATGCCGGCCACCCATTTCGTTTTTCATTTTCCCCAACATTTATTTGTTCGTGCTGGAGAAGAGGGGATGTTTCGACGGGATGTTGCTCATGTTGAAATGGTCTTTGTCGGCAAGCTTGTCTCGATATATGTTCTCTGTTTCTATCTCGTAGCAGAAGCTGTCCATGTCCATGAAAAGGAGTTTGATGCAGTCTTCGTACTTCGGCCGAATGCACTCGTAATAGAATTCAAACATGAAAAGTTGGAGAGATCCAGTATGGTAAATACGGAGTAGGTTGGAAGATCGCACAGCACGCTACGAAGGCGGCGGTTGAGTTGCACCAGATTTTTGAAAGGACCTTGAAGGATTCGGCGTGTGGTTGGGAGGTGTATTTCAGCGTCGTTTTCTTGTCGGCACACAGCTTCACGTAGAGGCTACTTTGCTTATTCTCCATGGTTTTTCCAAAAACCAAATTATTCAGCTATTTGAAGTAGTCTTTGGCAAAAGTAGCCGTCGCTTCTTGCCTTTTTGCAGTGTTGAACTCGATGTAAGAATTCATCCACGGTCTTTGCTTAAAAGCTAAGACTCTTCGGATACGCCGAAGTACTAGTCCGAGCTGGCAGTAGAATTTCAAGTTCGGGTAGTGAAGGATATAGTACCTCTTCTTGTGCAGAAGTTTCAGAACAGTTTGGTGTTGGAGAAGGGCTTGATCTTGTGGTTTAAATCTTCCACCAGATTCAGAGAATAGGGGGAAATCAGATCTTTTCCAGTGTCGATCTTCTCCAGAGCTAGTGGATAATCATTGTGGGCATACTCAAAGTCCACTTCCAGTATATACCCCACGTCAGCATCGTCCGGTACGGTATCTACGTCCAAAGTTCTAATCTACTCCTTAGTCGTAGGGGACTAGTCATAGGGGAGATATCGCACGTGGCCAAACCATAGAGGTTGTTCATATTCCAGTCCATTATGTATAGGGCGGGTTTAAAAGAGGAAGGTATTTATTATTGGCTTTCGAATGCCTCTTTCCGACCAACGAAACTCCACCTCTGATGCCGGACGATATGAGAATGTGCTTCCCGACTTCCGTTAATACTGCCAACTCGGGTTACTGCATCTTAAGGAGAGCTGCCCAGCTGAACCCTGGAGTGGAGATGTAAAATAGCAGGGGTCCAACTTTTTGTTGGACATCGGCAAGCAGGAAAACGTTGGTCATTTGGTATACCTCATGGGGAGAATGGACTACCTTCACTTCATTCTCAGCCAGAGGTTAAGTGCCCGCACGTACTCGTCTTCTGCCAACACCCCATTTTTTGACCCGGAGTAGAATGAGTGTCTCGGCGGTAAATTTTCCTCATCAAAATCGGACATGTTGATTATATATTCGTACGGGTAAACGCCCTTCTGCTTCAGAGCCTTTTCTGGTTGGTTTCCTTTGTAAACCATGCAGATTTCAATCCAGAATCTAACGCTGCCTCGAGGATGGGGAAACCATAATGTCGTTCCTGCCGTTCTTTACTACAGTATCCAGAGAAGTGTTTAAGAAGTTGACGCTCTCTATAAAACGAAGGTTTATCTTGCTGACTTGATCCCTAATCGTTATGGTTTGAAACCTCTTGGTGTTGTGAGCTATTCCATCTAGTTTTCCCGGGAACTTATGCACTGCAGGTACCAGAAGGTGCATGTCGTTCCCTTCCAGACCATGTAACACTACGGAAATGGTTTTTCGTTCTCGAGTAGTTAGGTTACAGTTTGGATGAGCAGCTGCTCTGTATTTCATGATGATGTGGCAATGATTCCTCACTTTATTGTCTATGAGCCGAACTTTAAAGTCCCCATTGATATTTGCTTTCTGGTATTTTGAAGACTTTCCCGCAATAATGACAAATGGAGGCATTCATTTCCGATTCTGATTCAAATCTATTTCTTCGGATTGGGTAAGGTGGAGGGGTCTTCCAGTTATCAGCAGGTTCGCGTAGTATCGAGCTTCTTCATCTATACATTTATAAAATACGTCGACCGAGTCTTCTCCCAAGTCGGTCGACGTATTTGTGCTATTTGTGACGTATAATCTTCCCGTCATGTCCCACCAGGATATAGCTAAAACTGGAAGAAAGGTGTTGATGAATTTCGGTGGTTGAACTCATTGTAGCGTCAGGTTGAGCGGTATGGACGGGGTGAAGGAAGCATTCAAAATCGGCTTATATGACGTGAGGGAAGGGATTTTGACGGCTAAAGTGCTTGAATGGTAAAGAGTTTTCTCCTGGTTTCTTGAATCTACGAGCTTGCACACGGGATTAATGTTGACCATTCTTTCCTACGGACCAAGACCATCCATTCTCTTCCAGAACCAGCGAAGCAATTCTTACAATAGAGCTAGGAGTGAGAGGACGAACCTCGATAGCGTAGAAAAGCAGCTGTATCGGTAATGGCGCAGTAATGGGTGTTTAAGGTCTCCGAATCATCGTCGTCATCGTCTCATCGTCGTAGTCATTGTACAGATAGAGTAGGTCGATCGGTAGTCCATATAAGTTTTTAGATACACGAAGTGGGTGTAACTCCTCTTCGCGGCTATAACCGATGATGTTGATCGATAGATCGTTCGTCTTTTCAAACTTGTCAATTTCGGTGATGTTAGTATGGTAGGAAAGCCTGGCAGTATCAAGCATATCCTCAACCTAGTTAATCTTCCGGGTTTACGTTGTCCAACTGCAAAGCCGCGGCCAGTACGGAATACAGAAAGCATTTCTGATCGTCTAAATTTTGAACGTTTACTACCATTTTATTCTTGCCAGCGAGCGCTTTTGGAAGCTGGATGTACTACGGGATGTAAGGGGGTGTCGCTCATGCAAGTATTTTCTTGAAAGCTTCGGTAACGTCTATACCGGACTTAGATTTAAGCAAAATGGCCCAAGCAAACTTGTACATAATGTTAATGCAGGTTAGTAGGTAGTAAACCCTTTATTTAGGTTAGCATAAGGTATCATTTCAACCAAATCTACCTGGCACAGATCGTTCAAGCTCAGTACAATCACTTTCCGTCTCGGAACATTTTTTTGTGTTGCTTTGTGAAGTTCTTTTACGAGTTGATCCATTTTTTAAATTTCCCATTCCGAATCTTAGTTTTGTTTTCATGATTTTCTTAACTACCGAAGTGGCTAGTTTTTCCCTCCACACCAGAGAAGGATCATCTCTCACTCTTTGAGCTTTGGAAATGAGAACTTAATCAGCGCGCGTGCTGATCTTATAAGTCCAAGCTCTTAGAGTAAGCAATATCATGTTCTTTGCAAGCTTCGTCTAGTTTATTAATTACCGGATCTCCCCAAGCCAATCTTTTTTCCAGTTTGGTTCCTGGGTTGCAGTATGGTAGCCCGGTAAATGCATTTTGAGTGCCAAATTATTTATGATTTTGTTTACGATTCCTTTACAGAGTTGATAAAGGAAGCTCTTTTTGTCCCTCACACCTCACAACTTGCATCTGTCGGTTATTTTTGGAGGTGATAATAACAGACGGCTCGGGACCGTTAGAAGTGTGATGTTTACATTTGACGCAGTACCTCATTTTGATATTTTTGTTAAGCCACCCTTTTCTCTAGAGCAGTTATGATTTGTCTTTGCTGCATTTCTGACAAAACTTCGACCATCTCGTTTCTATGTCCATCGTGGTTGGCCAAGGTAGATTTACACAAAAGCCTGAGTCTGTTTATCAAGTCATTAGGTTCATCGTAATATTTATAATCGAATCTTCTCGAATAATCCGCTTATCTAACCATACACGTCACTTTTTTCTTTGATTTCATGTCCTCCCAAATCAGCGCGATAATTGTTATGTACCTGGCGCTATGATTGGAGATGGGTTTGCGAGTGGCTGGGTCGTTGTTCTGATAAATGGCAGTAATATTTTTTAGCATAGCTGCGTAAACTGCTTTAACATCAGGTGCGTAGGAAGTTTCTTTCAAATCTTTAAAAACTAGCAAACTCCAAAGCCCACGTCTTCCCATATACTGTTCCTCACTCACCGCTATGTCATTTTTCAAAAATTTTAACCAATTTATTCCCAAAGGTCAGCTTGCCTTTTTTAGTGTCAATTTAGTGTACTGTAGCATGAATACTAGGTAATTTACTTTGGATTTTTCGAAAAACTTTATCAAGAAACTTTATCTGACCAGCTAACAAACTATCGATGTAAGGAGAGTAGCAATGTTACGAAGATCCTGGGGAGTATAAATGCGTCTAGCTGCCAACACAGAATATGCAGGGTTGGGTTTGGGACCGGTGCTTGTAGTTGCGTATTCAGTTATGGTCTCGGGAGGAATTCACATTGTCGGAGCTTGAGTTGGAGTTGAATATTCGGCGAGACTGAAGTTAAGAGGAGTTGAAAATATCGTCTCTCTGGGAGTAATGGCTTCGGAAGGGGATGGCGATAAACCCAATGCTTCGTAGTCATCCTCGACAGTTTCATCCAATTTGTAAGCTTTAATCGGCGTAGTTTGTGTGAGCTGTGCTAAGTTTTTACACCACCGACCGATGTTGGTTTTAGAGCACCATCTGACGGATTCAGAGTGCTTACTACTGATTAAAAAAATTGTTGTAGCATTCTTTGTAGATTCTTCTTGCACTCTCTCACCCAAACGTTGACTTTTTAGTTAATCGTCTTTTAAGTTTTGCAATTTCTCGTTTTGTCTTCATTCTTTTGTTTAATAGGTAAAAACAAACGTTTATATCTCCCCTCGTTTAACGTTTTGTTAATCGGTAAAAACACGTAAGGCTTTTGCCAACAAAAAAGTTGTGCCGAAAGTTCCATGTCAGGGCCAACGTGACTTTCGTAAACGTGTTTCAATTTTAACTCAACCATGAGCAAAAGGATTACTAAATTTACCCATCGTGGTACAAGAATTCAAAGTGTTTAGCACAGAAGACGTTTACCACGTAACTTTTCAATAAATGACTCGTTTCATCCTATCCAAAATAGCTTCGTAATTACGATCCTTAGAGAAGGCGCTAAGGAAAAATAGACAAAAGTGACCGCACCAAATCTTGGTCAAAGTTTTGTACGTGTTTGTAATTTTATTTAATTTCCGGTCCCAAGGAGTTTACTACAGATCGGGAAGGACCTATGTTGCCCAAACTATCGAAATAGGGACGTGCACAGACCCCCTAGAGGACAGGGACAAACTTTTTTCTGGGACTTTTGCATCACTTTCATAGCCGTTGTTGTCCTCTTTTTTACGTTTTTTGGGCTCTTTTGCACCGCCGCTCCACCGAAAAAGGGCACTTTTTTCAGAAAAAAGGGGCACTTTGCTATGAGGGCAAGGGCTAGAGCCCCCCCCCCCCTTGCCTCCCTTGTGTGCACGTCCCTGCACCCGAAAAAGTGGAATGAGGCTACCCAATGACTTCCGGCTCCATCATGGAAATCTTCCAAGTTTAAGATACTGTTTTTACCATTACTCTAGAACTAACTGGTATAGTATTAACCATTAACAATTGCTCTCTGATGTCTGTTTAAGTAGTATTTACACCAATTAAGAATTTAACCATGAAAACCCAGTTTACTTAATTTATGAATAAGGAAATCGTGGTTTACTGTATCAAAAGCTTTAGTAAGTATAGATAGCATCAACTTGCTGTCCATCTTCTAAAGCTTGAATGACATAGTCCCAGAAAGTACACAAGTTGGTGGTGTTGGATTTGCCCTCACAAAAACCATGCCTAGCATCAAAATATACTTTTTAGAGTGTTAGTACATATGGTTTTGCACGAGTGTTTCAAACAACTTCGCCAAATATATTAGTGAAATTGGTCGGTAGTTTTTAACTAATTCGGGGTTATCTTTTTTGAATATGGGCGTAACGTTTGCGATATTAAGGCAAGATGGAAAGGTTCCAACAGCTAAGGAATCATTAAATAATTTGTAAAGTGGAAGGAATAACTCCCAAGCACAATTATTGAAAAATATTGGGAGAATATTATCAGGGCCTTTTGCTTTATCTGCATTACAAGCTGGCACTTGCATGTATATTTTCTTGTCTGGTTAAGCTTAAATTACTAAACCACACGGAATTAACTTCGACAGTGTCACGTAAGATGGGGTCAGTGATTATGCCAGAGTTGAGAATTCATTTATCTGATTCACGACATCATCTAGACCATTTCCACCTATAGCTAAAATATTGTTAATATTGTTGAAATGGATTTCTTATTAAGGAAAATTGTAAATTAGCCAATTCTAGTGTATAATTTCTAGTGTATTTCTAGTGTATAATTTTCGCTGTTGGCTAATTTCCAATTTGCCTTAATATTATTTACTGCGATTTATTTCTATTTATATGGACTTCTTATGACATTTCACAGAATTAGAGTGAAAATCAACGGCAGTCATGCTATCAAGGTACGCGGTAGCAGTCCTTATGTAAGCCTCAGCATGAACTTCCATGTTAAACGTCAAACTTTGAGATCATAGTTTTACACTGAATTGACATACACCAACGAAATTCGGTATTTTTGGTCGTGTTGTAACTATTTCACTGCATTACAAATTTTAATGACAACAATCGAACAGTTAGACTTCCACAGTATGGCTATTTCTTGTTGTTGTTGTTGTTCTTGTTGTTGGGACTCTTTTTCCCTCACCTGGGGATCAAACCAATAAACTGCTTTATAAGTTCTACAGCTTAAAACATAGGTATGGAAATGGCCTAGGGCCTTTTGAATGCTATTTTAATGTAACCACAATATTCTTGTGACGGAAAGCCAGTTGAGCTCGAAATTTTGCTTCACCTAGAGGTCGAACCAATGAACCGATTTTCAGTTTTTCTAGCTTAAAATGTAGGTATTAACAGCTACAAGGGCCTTCTGAACGCGATTTAAATGTGACTACAGTATTCTCTTCGGCAGAGCCATTATTATTGTACAGCACTGGGCAGAAATCATAAAGTAGAAATACATTTTTGCAAACCTAGCTGAAAACATGAAATTTGGTACACAAGTCAGTGCAAATCGAACCACCATGGAAACCCATGAAATACCCCTAGGGGGCCCCCAGTGCCCACCCGACCCTTCACCCCGTCCCGGAGGCTTGTGCAACAAATTCTTGCAGATCAAGCTAAGGACATGAAATTTGATGCACAAGTCATTCTTAGCAGCATAAATTGAACCAGCCATTGAACCCCCGCAAAATATCCCCAAGGTTCACCCGCCCAAGCTCTCCCCCCTCTGAGGCTTGACCAACAAATTATTGCAGATAGAGCTAAATTCATGAAATGGGGTACACAAGCCATTCATAGTACTACAAATCGAACTATCTGTGGAACCCCCTCAAGATACTTTCTAAAGCACCCAATGCTCACCCCCTACCCTGTACCGAGCCCCTGAGGCCTGCCCAACAAATTATTGCATATAGAGCTAAATTCATGAAATGGGGTACACAAGTCATTCATAGTACTACAAATCGAACTAGCTGTGGAACCCCCTCAAGATATTTTCTAAAGCACCCAATGCTCACCCCATACCCTGTGCCCAGCCCCTGAGGCCTGCCCAACAAATTATTGCAGATAGAGCTAAATTCATGAAATGGGGTACACAAGTCATTCATAGTACTACAAATCGAACTAGCTGTGGAACCCCCTCAAGATACTTTCTAAAGCACCCAATGCTCACCCCCTACCCTGTTCCGAGCCCCTGAGGCCTGCCCAACAAATTATTGCAAATAGAGCTAAATTCATGAAATGGGGTACACAAGTCATTCATAGTACTACAAATCGAACTAGCTGTGGAACCCCCTCAAGATACTTTCTAAAGCACCCAATGCTCACCCCCTACCCTGTACCGAGCCCCTGAGGCCTGCCCAACAAATTATTGCAAATAGAGCTAAATTCATGAAATGGGGTACACAAGTCATTCATAGTACTACAAATCTAACTAGCTGTGGAACCCCCTCAAGATACTTTCTAAGCACCCAATGCTCACCCCCTACCCTGTACCGAGCCCCTGAGGCCTGCCCAACAAATTATTGCAAATAGAGCTAAATTCATGAAATGGGGTACACAAGTCATTCATAGTACTACAAATCGAACTAGCTGTGGAACCCCCTCAAGATACTTTCTAAAGCACCCAATGCTCACCCCCTACCCTGTGCCCCGCCCCTGAGGCCTGCCCAACAAATTATTGCAGATAGACCTAAATGAATGAAATATGGTACACTATACAAGTAAATTTTACCAGTAGAAATCATATTTAACTATGGATCTTCCCTGAAATCCACAAGGTCCCTCAGCATTCCTCCATTCCCGCTTCTTGAGGCTGATAGCCGAAAAATTCTTGTTGATCGAAATAAAACCAAGTATTGTGGTAAACCAGTCATTCCTAGCACTAGAAATCGAACCAGCCATGGATCCCATGATTACCACGAACGCCTCCCACAGCATGGCCCCCCCCCCCCCCCGTGTACCCTCACGAAGCATCGATGGCCAACACATTCTGCTGAACGTACTAAAAACATGCAATGCAGCAGTAGATCTCGAACTATGTAAGGAACCTCAGAGATACACCCAACGTCCTCCAGTTTCCTTTCCATGACGCTGATTAGTTCGGTTTGTGCTGCTAAGAAGTGCTTGTGGTAGCGTGATCAGCAAGAATTTATTGGTCATTAACCTCATACAGGTGAGTGTGTTGGGGCACTGGAAGAGGCCTTTGGAGGTATCTCGCGGGGTTTCTTAGCCAGTTGGATTTATAAGCTAAGAATTGACTTGTGTACCAAATTTTGTGGCTTTTAGCTCAATGCGCATGATTAGCATAAATTATGGCCCATAACAGCTGTACTACACCTGGAGATCGAACCAATGAATGGCCTTTGAACGCTATTTTAAGCTGACTACAATTGGTGTTGGTCATTTAGAAATCAAACCCAAAAACAATTTTCAATTTCACAGCTTAAAATTGAGTATTAAAAATGCTCTATTATAAGAGTTATTTTAAGGTGATAGCAGTATTCGTTTCTTTGTTATTCTTGCTGGAACAAAAAAAAATAGATATTAGTTTTTTAAAGCGCTTTAAGGCCTACATCCGTATTTTATACTCTTACGCGTTTTTTCTAATACTAATCCTCACTATCTTGGGAATTTTGGCCACTTGCAAGGTGCTCATCACACAGATCGTCGTATTAACGTTTTATGCTGCATTCTGGGGAAAACTAAAGGAAAAAAACGTCCTGGCATTAAAACGTTTATTTCTATTTAATTCAGGAAATTTTAACTTTCCTGAAAATAAAGACGGGAAAGCCAAAGGCTCACAAGAAATAACTAAATACAGATGCAAACCTATTTACGTTGCCTTTTGGATTTATATGTCAGACTGCCTGAGCGGGGAGTCGAACCCAGGACCTTTGGAACCAAAGGCCAAGGTCCTACCGCTGAGCCAGACTGACACGGCCTTTTTAAAAGGAAACGTCCTTAGGCAGCATTTAACACGTGCATATATACATAGAAACTAACACTTTTCAATCGCCACTGGAGGGACGCTTATTTGCCGCACCATCCTCTAAGTGAAACGAATGGAACACTTAAACGTGAAATAATGATTAAAGACGGGAAAGCCAAAGGCTCACAAGAAATAACTAAATACAGATGAAACCTATTTACGTTGCCTTTTGGACTTACATGTCAGTTGAGCGTGTCAGTCTGGCTCAGCGGTAGGACCTTGGCCTTTGGTTCCAAAGGTCCTGGGTTCGATTCCCCGCTCAGGCAGTCTGACATATAAGTCCAAAAGGCAACGTAAATAGGTTTGCATCTGTATTTAGTTATTTCCTGAAAATAGTTGATGTTACTGAAGTATACCTGGTTATAATAGTTTTTTTTTCTGTTTAGTACTGAATAATGAAAGTCTAATACAACGAATGCTTTGTGAATATACAGGTTCTTAAAGTTTCTACTTTATCTGTTATCTAGTGATAACGTGGATTGTAAATCATTGATTTAAAAAACAGTCATGCATCGAAGAGTAACACCGTCTGTTGTCATCAACCTTCCGGATCAAATGGAGAGACAGGATTTCATCAGTTATGAAATATATCGCCCTGTGATTATGCTGGGACAAGTCCTGGGCATTCTTCCCTGGGATTTTAACTTGCATGATGTGACATCAACCAGAACTCACTGTTGGAAACTTACAATGAGGATTGTGTATCAATTAGCGGCAACTATTTGTATATTTTTGGTGTTTTTGGCAAAAATGAAGTTCGTTTTATTGTATTCATTCAATTTTACTCAAGTCGCCATGCTAGTTGAAATTGCAGCCTGTTTAGCACCGATGATTGTTTCTGGTTTGGTTAAAATCTTTTGCATATTTCAAGCTGAGAGACTTCGTAATTTGTTGAAGTCTGCTGAGAGTGTAGACAGATTGCTGAATGAAAGAATTACGAAACGAAACTACTTCTTAAAGGTCACAGTTTGTCATTTTACACTGAACTTCTCAGTAATCGTAATCATTATTATAATTCTGGTAGTAAGCTTGCCTTTCAACACAGAGCTGGGTGTGGAAATTGCCTTTTGGTTCGTATTGTATGGACATGATTTGTTTGTTAGCGTATTTTTCATTGTTACGGCTGATTTGTGTGCTGAATGTTTCCTATCTCTTAACTCTCAACTTAAGGACGCCCTGTCTACAGCCTCTTCTGCTCTGATTGCCCAACTCCACTATATTCAGTGTCAGTACGAGAAAGTGTATCAATTTGTGGAAAGAATTCAAGACATCTCATTAATCATCACTGCCTTGATGCCTCGCCTTGCCTTTCAACTTTGTTTTGCTTCATACTGGTTACTATCCAGTAACTTCAGTTTACGGTCCGCAGGCTTTGCAGTTAATGGAATTGCAACATTATGTAGAAGTACTCCATATCTGCTGCTGGCGACAACATTACAACACAGGTGAATGTTGGAAACTTTCAATTTAGATGTTATAAATGTATCTATAGCAGTGTTTCATTTCTATAGATGAATTTATTTCTATGTCTGGACACAGAAAAGTAATGTTCTGTGTATCGCCCTATTTTCAAAAGGTGGACACTAACATTGGTACTTTTTTTCTTCTTATTTGGAAATGAAAAATTTACTTCAACTAAATCTTTCCTGAAAGGGAGTTTTAGAATTTATAAATTTAAAGGCAAGTTTCAATCAACCGTCAAGTTGTCTGCACACATTTGCGAATACAGGAAGAGCTGTGTTAATTGATTTTACTTTAACAAACGTTTTTATCGTAATGTTTGACATTTAAACATTTATAAGTTTACCACTAGAGCTGGCATCTTAAAAACTGGTTTTAAAGCTAGGTTAATGTTTAGTATTGCAACGCGCTCGTAAAATTAGAGGCGGACTTTTTTTTATTTAATTTCTTTTAATAGTAGAAAACAGTTTTTAGGCCCATTGTAGGTTGAGCTAACAAGAATAATTTTTTTATGTATCTAATTATATTACCGCATTTTCTTCTACCTCATGCTTTTAGTACGATCAGCAAGAATTTGTCGAGTATCAGCCTCACGGAGCAGATGTAGGGGGTCTATGGGGAGGAGGGCACTGAGGTGGCTTGGGGAATTTGATGGGAGTTACTTAGCTAGTTCGATTTCTATTGCTAAAAATGACATTTTTACCACAATGCCTGCTTTTAGTACGAGCAGCAAGAATTTATCGGGTATCAGTCTCATGGAGCAGGCATAGGCAGGAGGGGTAGGGGGGGCGCACTGGGGAGCCTTTGGGGTTTCATGGGAGTTTCATAGCTTGTTCGATGTGTACTGCTAGAATGACTTGTGTACCAAATTTTATTATTTTAGCACTATCTGCGAGAATTTGTTGGTCAGGTCCCAGGGAGGTTGGCACAGACGGGAGGGGGGGGGGGTTCCTTGGAGAGTACCTCGAAGAGATTCCATAGCTAGTTCTAACTGTGTTGCTGTGAATGACTTGTGTACCAAATTCCATGCTTTTAGCATGATCTGCACTAAATTGTAAATAAGTGTCAGGGAGGGGTAACAGGAGGGCGCTAGAGTAGGCCTTGGGGCTATTTCATGGGGGTTGCGTGCCGGATCAACTTGATTGCTAATAATGATTTGTATGCGACAAGTCAAGATTTTAGATCGATCAGTAAGAATTTGTTGGTCATCAGGCTCATGAAAGCTGTGTGCGTGTGGACAAAAGGGGGCGTCGGGGCCTAGGGGGATATCTCGAGGGGTTTCCATAGATAGGTCGATTTGTACAGCTAAGAATGACTTGTGTACGAAATTATATGCTTTTAGCTCGATGTGAGGGCAAAGAGTCCGTACAACAACATGAAAAGATCGTGCTGTGGAGGCCAAACGGTTCGATTGTTGTCAACAAAATTTTTAATGTAATGAAATAGCTATGACTCGACCCTAAATACCGAATTTCGTTCGTCTATGTCAATTCTGGGGGAAACTA
>JAHWFP010104977.1:0-16720 GCA_023313725.1 Lithobius niger | reverse complement strand
CCTAAATACCGAATTTCGTTCGTCTATGTCAATTCTGGGGGAAACTATAAGGTTTCAGAAGTTTACATTTCCCCAACAATAACAACAACAATATTGTAACCACAAAAAAATAGCGATCAAAAGGCCCTGGTTCTAAGTATGCCTACATTTTAAGAATAAAATTTGAAAATCGGTTCATTGGTTCGACCTCTAGGTGAGAGCAAACTTTCCCCCAACAAGAATAAGAATAACAACAGCAGCAATAGTGTAGTCACATTAGAATAGCCTTCAAAAGGCCCTAGGGCATGTCCATACCTACGTTTTAAGCTATAAAACTTGAAAATAGGTTCACTGGTTCGATCTCCAGGTAAGGCTAAAGTGTCACAACAACAACAACAATAATTAGAAATGCCCAAACGGTTCGATTGTTGTCACTAAAATCTTTTATACAGTGAAATAGTTACGACATGACCCTAGGCGCTGTGTCAATTCTTGGGGAAACTATAGGATTTCAAAGTCAGACGTTTAACAGGGAATTTCATGCAGGGGTTTACAACCGCTATCGCGGTCCTTGATCAGGCAAACACACTGTCACTTAACGAATATTTACCCTTTCTGGGGTACCATGTAAATGACTGAACTTTTGAATGGTGATAATTCACTTCATCGGTTCTGCATAATGCAAGATGCCTATCGCAATTATTGTAAGATGCTATCGCAATTGTAACTCAATGGTTAAAAAAAAAAACAGTTTAATTAATTCCAGGACTTCTATGCTTGCACCATGTATCCAGGTCATAGAGTTCCTGCAGCCCATGATTTTCCGTTGATGGTGTACAAATGTCAGCAGGTGCATGGCAAAGTTGCTTTCAAGAGTATCCTTTCCCACGTATTCTGGTATGCAACAAGCAGAGGAATGCACAAAAAATATCATTAAACAAAAGAAACAAGCCACGTTCCTTCTGAATTATTGAGTAAAAATTTGGTACGCCCTCGTACACCAGGGAGCAAGCTATAAAGATTAACGATACTAATGTCACTAGATGGCGCCACGGAAACATATAAAGAAAATCTCCTGGCGCCATCTAGTGACACTAATATCGATAAACTTGACAGCGTGTTTCCAGGCGCACAACTGCGTATCAAATTTTTACTCAATAATTAAGGAGTCACGTGTCTTGTTTATTGCATTTAAAAGTTTTCCTTTGTGCATTCCTTTGCTTGGTGCGAGAGAGAATTCGCTAGAAGTAGATGCTGCAACGTTAATTTGGTGGCAACCCGCCTTTAAGAGACTAGTTTAATATGGATAGTTTTTTCGACAGTCACGAGTTGTATTTGGAACTGAAAATATATCGAGCACTCGTGGTAGGTGTTGTATCTGCTTGGGAATGCAACGATTTGATTGAGAAAAATGACCCTTCTTAAACTGGGATCTAGTGTATTCGCACGGAAATACCACATTGTATTAAAACAAGATGGAGGGATCAAGAGTCAAAATACATGATAAAATATGTGGTCGATTATTATTGGTATTACCATGGTAACTGATAATCTCCAAAATAGTGGACGGAACCAAGTTATTAATGCATGTTGTTTACAAACGTTTCGTCTCTTACGTAGTTTTGTTGTTATCAACAGCTTCGTCTTTCTCCACGTATTTCAGTTTTGAAATTTTAGATTCCCATACAAAAACGGCAGCTTTGGCCACCATGTTGAAGGGAATTCTCCTTAAACGAAGCAGATGTAAGTCATTAATGGAAATTTTTCTTTTTTTATTGTTTGGTACTGACAGAAACGGGACGATCAAAATGTTTTAATTTGATTTTGATCGCATAATCAAAACGTCAGAATGAAGGAATGATATTTCAATTTTTTGTTTTTTAAAAGTTTGCTGTTAGCCATCAGCACGGTATATGCTTTGCAGAATACTTTAACCATTCAAAATTTCAACTTTACGAAGGTTAAGTGTTAGACTGATGAATTCGAAAACTATTACCTAATAACTTTCGTAGATATGAAATCAGAATACGTTTGTGGCTTTAAGTGATAAACCAAATTTCATTACAATTCGATCATTCGTTCGATCTCCATCCTGACTACAAAACTTCAGCCAATCAAACAACCAACATTTTGTAATTAAATTGGTGTGTCGTTGTAGTCTATGCTTCGCTCTGTCCAAAAATATTCGTCCTATGGTGACAAAAAGACGGGGACGCTAAACTTGAAATTAATAGTTTTCGTTAGGTATCATAACCAGTTGTAAAGCTTCACGAGAAAAAAAAAACAATAAAATTTCAAAACGTCGAAGCTAAAGGTTATGTTTGAAGTTGAGAGAAGCCTGTTTACTATATACTCCAATATCACGTCGAATCAGCATTACTGTTACATCTTGTGTTAGTTTCATTCATTACTTTTAAATAATGTATATTGTTAATAATGTATAATGTATATACCTTCCAAAAACTACGCCTCATGCACTAGAATAAAGTAGAAGTTGATAATGCTTAAACCCACTTATTGTACAGGTAGTAACAAAAAGGTTGCATCAGAACATTACGAATCCATTCCTTGGGTCAAAATCCAAATAAATAATGTGCATCACTCGGAGTTGGTAGATCCATTCTGGAACTAGTAGAGCGTAAGGCACAACAACGATATGGAGTTCACTTTGAAGATATGATGCGATTCCAGCCAAAGCCATGGCACCGGAAGCAAGAGGCACTATTTTTCTAGGTAATTCCAAAAATTCCAAGCTCAAACTTGTGACCTCTGGCACACGAGATTCATACTAATCATTGGGACGCCTAGTCCTATGGACTATAGTACAGTAGAAGATACGAAACCAAATTCTCTACATTGTCGTTCCATATATGATTATTATTTTTTTTACCAAAACAGTTCTAGTCTTTGCCAGGAGGTCACATGTACAGTAGAGAAACCGACAAAACAACCGTTTGATATTTTTTTTTCGGGATGTTAAGAATGCGTAAGAATGCACTTACATACACCTCATTGCTTCCAAAATTTTGGAACGTTTTCTTCACCGTGATCGCCTAAAAATCTGTAATTACCTCAAACCTTCTCCTTTACAGCATGGTTTCCTTTGAGCTGCTATTGCCTCAGCAACTTGATACGGAATTACATATCCATTACAAAAAATATTGACATTGGTGTCACATGCCACATTATTTTTCTTCATTTTAGTAGGCATTTGACGCCATACCACATCCCAAACTTATTACAATCCTCCATACCCTTGGTTTTCCGTCGCCTTTGATCACCTGGCTGCATTTTTATTATACAATTGCTGCTAACGTGTTAGCCTTCCCGGTTCTTCCAAAATTTGGTCTCCACATACCTCTGGTGTACTCCAAGGATCAGTCCTAGAGCCTTTACTTTTCAATATCTTCGTGTGTGATCTTCTGTGATTGTCTCTTCGGAAAATACCAGTTGTGCCTATGACATCAAAGTTTCTGCTCTCCGTTTTCTCTATGAGTCTCTCCTACGTGATCTCAATATTATAGCGACCTGAGCCTCAGCTAACAACCTCTGTCTAAATTTTGATAAATGCCTTGTGATTTGCTTTGGACGTAACAACGCTTGCAATTCTAGCCACATCCAACACAACATCATCTCACCCCAGACTCAACACCCTCCTTGGAATTCTTAATAATAATTCTCTTAACCTTCATCATCATGCTGATTTCATCAAGAAGAAAGATGTGAGAAAAGCTCATTATATACTTAAATTCTTCTCAAACCTAATATTAACGTTTTGCTTTATTTTTTGCTTTACTTTTCCAAGGCCTGTTTTTGAGGTTTGTTCTCATGTCTCTAGATCTTGTTACGACTCATTCTTTTCCCCCATATTGAGACCTGCCAAAGTCAACTAACTAAGCTCTTTAGATCTCTACCTCACCTTTATACCTAACCAGAACCTTCTTATTCACCGTCACCATTCTGCGGCTTTGACTCGACAGACTAGTGGAGACTCCATCCTAACTTTCCAAATTTTAAACGAACTAATGTAAAATTACCGACTACACCACAATAAACATTAGATATTACTTTTTCTCTGAAAGAGTTGTGTCCCTTTAAAACTCTTTTCCTCCCTATATTGTGGCTACTATCAGTCTTAATTGTTTCCAATCCCATTTGGACATGTATTTATGTGGCCTGCTGCTTTTCTCATCGGGACTGGTGGTTTGGCGCCATCATTTTAGCCTTGGCGCGGATCTACTAAGCTTATTGTCATCCAGTACTAAACTAGAATTGAGTCTTTTTTTTATTTCAGTATCTCCATTACTGTACATGTTCAGGGAGAGGTCAGGATCTGTACGTTTTTACTTTAAACAATATTATAACCATACCAGGAGGACAATGTAGATTTGATTTCACACTTTCGGTTAAGACACTCGCTAGTGTTTCGCCCGCCAAAATTCAGCGACAGCAAATATAACGTCCAACCCGTCCAGATAACACACGTATGAGGATGGCAACTACGAGACACTTTTGTCTTTTTACAGCTAAGTTAGTTTGGCTATTTTCAGGCATCGGAGGAAAAATAATAATGCTACAAAATGCTTAATTTTTTTTATCAGTAAGTTTTGGCTGCCTGATAACACAAAAGTGTAGAGTAATGACACACATAACGTTATCATATTGAAAAGAAGTTCCCAATGCCGATATGTTTTGTAAGTGGGTACTGTTTATTAACTTCTGTTGCTTTTATATGTAATCAAGTAATTTAAAAGATTAAACTTGGACAATTTCACCGGCAAACACGATTAAAAAATGTGTGATATCTCCCTCAAACAAAACTTGTTTCGGATTCCCATCAAGCTTTATCGCTATTTGCAATCGTGATATTAAAGGCCAAGTTCTTTCGCCAAGTTAATCTTACCGACTAGGACTTCAAACGTCCAAGTCGTGAATATATGAAAATAGAGAGCCAAGAATTTTTTAGATTTTGCATTTAATCTTTGAAGTTGAAGGGGTTACCGTGGCGAAAGAACTTGGCATTTGATATCCCGACGTTAAACAACGAAAAAACTTGGCGGGAATATACAATGTTTCTTGTTGTGCACTACAAACTCCGGTGGCCTGTGGGTAGAGCTTAATTGGGAAAGACGACATACATTAGTGTGGTTCGAAAACAAAAATAATACTACTTCCGTGTGGTAGTCGCTGGCACCGTGCAAATAATTCAAGGTTGTTACGCGAAATGAAATGAAGGATTTTTGACGGGTCAGAACTACGAAATATTGGCGATCAAATAAAATCCTCCGCGTTTTGACATATTTTGACATATTTTGAAACCAAAGTACGATTAGTTCTTCGACTATTAAACAAGTTCGTGTTGTGGATTCTTATATGACTTAATTATTTTCAGGCAAGACTTGATTCAAAAACTTTACTGAAGTGTGTTCGTTGGGATAGCGGTTCAGTAATGGAAGAACTAAAAGTAAGTGTTTCTCGTGGTACTTTGTATTAATGTTATGGGTAAGAACTGTAACTGTAAAAGCAATCTATGGGGAATACGTTCAGACAAAACGAAATGCATACAGCATGGGTTATGAAACTCCTTAGTCCTTACAGTAAATCACAGCAAGAAGAATTTAACAAATCACTGTATATAGCGTGTACTCTGTAGCTAACCCTTCATTTCCCCTAATATTTTGTACCTAAATGGTGGACATTTTAGGATAAAGGCAGCCATGGAACAGTCATCTGTCGTTCTAAAAATATGAACTACCCACGAACGAGGAAAATGTCAATATAGCTTGGTTAAAACTATTACCTATACTTCACTCAAAAACCGAAATGTCACGTTCCGCACCAACCTGTTCAAATAGTTCTAAAAACTTTGTACCAAGATCTGTCACCAAGCTGTGTTTAAAGAAACTAAACCTATGGGGAAGCTACAAGTCAAACCCGACAAAGGAAGCTTTGGACCGATACAATGCTTGCCTAAAAGCCTATGCTGAGTCAGCAAATAAATGGAGGTACAGTAAAGCGGAAGAAACTGTCATGGAGGGAAACTTATCTGCCCTTTTTAGACTTTACCGTCAAACGATGGGTTCAAAGCGATCGATTCCCCCTTTTAAAGTGGGAAATAACTTCGTCACTGACGATATGCAAAAAGCCTAAATTCTTAACATTGTTTTTGTTTTAAATACGGTCCTTGATAACGATAAATTTGCTCAAGGTAATTTGAACAACACCGGAAACTCCTGTAACCTTGTTGTATTCTCTGTAGAAAAAACATTGGCATCTCTTAGTCTCTTAAAACCAAGCTATGCTGTTGGGCCGGATGGCTTCTCAGCCTTTTTTTTACAAACAAATTAGCAAACAAATAGCGATACCATTAACACTTATTTTCAACCTCTCTTAACTCTGGCAAACTTCCTTCAATATGGCAGTCGGCAAAACTCCGGTATTCAAAAAAGGTGACCCTGCAGATCCGAAAATTACAGGCCGATTGCTTTGACTGTGGTTGCATGTAAATTAATGGAAATTTCTATAAAAGTTGTCATGCTGGCCTATTTTCAAGAAAATAATATTATACTGGATGATCAGTTTGGATTTTTACCAGGAAGATCCACTACATACCAACTTTTATCGTTCTTAGACATCTTGACATCAGGGCTAGACATCGGTGTACCTAACGACATAATTTATTTGAATTTAAAAAAAGCTTTCGAGACGGTAGTACACTCTAAATTACTTTATAAATTAGAGCGCCTGGGTTTTGGTGGAAAGCTTTTAAATTGGCTTAAGTCATTTCTTAAAGATAGGACACAAAGAGTTGTGATAAAAGAAACCATCTCTTCATCTTCAAGCATCCAGAGTGGCGTCCCGCAGGGTTCTGTGCTTGGACCACTTCTTTTTATAATTTTTGTAAACGACCTGCAATGCAGTGATCAATCTACCTACCAATTTAAATTCGCTGATGACCTGAAGATGGGGGCACCTATCACTGACTTTTCCACTGCCTTACCAGCCATCTCATGTGATTTTAATTATATCCACGATTGGAGTGAAGAATAGGAGCTCCAACTGGCTATACCTAAGTGTCTAGCTTTTCATGTCGGGAAAAAAAATCCATGCCATAAGTATTACCTTGGTAATCTACATACACCAGACGTGCATTCGGTTAACTACCTTAGTGTCTACTTAACGTCATACCTTAAGTCAACCAAACACTGCGACCTTATTGTAGCGAGAACCTTCAGCCGTCTAGCAGTGGTGAACAGGTGTTATCACATCTGGCAATAATACTATTAAGACTTGGGCATACAAGGTGTTTGTTCGACCACTGCTGGAGTTTGCCACCAGGTGTGGTCCCCGTCTCTTCTGGGAAATATTGACAAGGTAGAACGCGTTCAACGCAAATTTACGAAAAGCTTACTTAACTTAAAAACCTATCCTATGCAGAACGGTTGGAAAAAACTAAATTCGAGTTCCTTAAACTACGCAGGCTTAAAGCAGACCTATATTTGACGTTTAAAATCGTTCGGGGTTTTTTTAATGTTGATCTTCACTTCTTCGACCCTGCTCTGTGCCGGACTACACGCGGACATTTATTTAAACTGGCAGTACAATCCGCTAATTGCGACTGCAGTAAACACTTCTTTTCACTTCAAGTTACATCTGTGTGGAACTCTCTTCCTGATTAAGTGGTCAGGGTTCGTTCCCTGACACACTAAAGGTCTATCCTTCGTAAGTTAAGTCTATGGGCTTTTTTGAAACGACCAGAATTTTTTTTTAAATAGAGACTAAAGAACGAATAAAGAAAAAACTTCTACGGGTCCAGTCTAAGTGGATTGATTGCCCTTCTGGTAACCTTGCTGTTAATGCGGCAAATTTTTTATTTATTTTTATTTATTATAAAAACTGTTTCTTATTTACGATAAAACTAACTGACGACCCGTCTAAAAGCTAGTGATACACTTTAACATTTTAGGTGGGCAACAACTGGAGTGGTACCTACACTTTTTGGCTGGATCACAGAAGACGCCGCTCGTGAGTTTGTTTATAAGGTGGCATTGAGGTTTTGGGTAAAAGAAAGCAATAGAAATAATTTAGCAGATAACAGATGGTGTTACACGTGAACATTTTCAGTGGGCAACAACCGGACTGGTGCGCACACCGTTTAGCTGTACACAGAAGAAACCACTCGCGAGCTATTTCTCAGGTGGCATTGGGGTTTGGGGTAAATGTAAGCAATAGACATCATTAGCAGATAAGAGAATATGGCGTTACACGTTAAGGCTTTCAGTGGACAACAGCAGGACTGATTGCACACACCTTTTAGCTAGAATGCTAAAGACGTCACTCGCCAGCTAATTCTCAGGTGGCATTGCGGTTTTGGGTAAAACCGGGATAGATTAGTAGGTAAAATGATACATAGCATACTTTCTATGTATTTTTATTATTATTAGTCGTTCAAAACGGTGCATGTTATAGCTTTTCAACTCTTAGTTGTCTAATGACGGCCGCTACGTCTACTTCTACCAGTTCCTGCCGCTAAACCTCTTCCCGTACCTTGCATTCCTCTCCCTCCGACCCTGCCTCTTGTTTAAGTTCCACTGCCTGTACCCCTGGTCCTTGCCCCTCTACCAATGATTCTTATTCCAGTTCCAGTGTCTATACCCTTGGTTCCTGCCCCTCTGACCCTGCCTCGTGTTCCCGCCCCTCTGGCCCTGCCTCTTGTTCCTGTACCAATGCCCCTTTCCCTGGTCGCTTTTTCCCTTCCCCTGGCAGCTGCTCCTCCCTCCCTACCCATCACCCCTGCTCCTCTACCTGCACCTCTGCCCCTTTGTAAAGTGTTCTCCCTCACAGGTTGGTTGGCAGTTTTTGTATGTAACGCATTGTAGAAAGGATGGTATTCACGACCAATAATTAACTCTTTGCACATCCAAAGAGGTCATTTTTGTTTTGCTTCAGTTACTTGGGAGATCACATCCAACTTATTTATCTCGCGAAGATTAGGTATTGGTCGACCTTTCCCTAACAAATTAATGGTCAAAAATTCCTTGGCTGCGTAGTCATGTTTAAAATATATCTTGTGTGGAGTGTCCTTCCATACCTCCGTGTTGTGTACGTTCACCCAGTCCACAGGTTCTCCATTACTGTCGGCACTCACATTTTTACACTAATAAGCACTGGCATGCTTCCAGTCTTTCATCTTGCTCTCCATCTCAATAACATTGTATTTGGGTTAATTTGTTTTTGCGTCTTCGACTATCGTATACCACTGTGGTGGAATAAACACACTTCTATTTTTTTATGTTTTCTCTATCATTGCGTGGACCGAGTCCCCTTCGTTTTGGGTATGGCCCTTTTCTAGGAAGAAATGTGTTATTTTTTAACTTTCAAGGTTCTTACTGTATGTAGGTACGTAGATACAACAATCTTGTTTTTGTTTTGCCCTCCGCAGTTGTCGCTGAAGAAGTGAAATTCTTTTACTCCTTCTGAAATCTTGGATTGCATAAACTCCCAAACACAACTACCAACATTCGCAGATCCACTTTTAGCCACCTCCTCATGCCACATGTAACAATTACCTTGTTTACTCCGCAATTCAAACACTGTGAAATTGTATACCCCCAACTTTCTTCTATAGTACATTTGTGATGACAAATCCTTCGGGGTTACTAGGACCTGTTCGAGATCGTAACAAGCAGCGCCTAATTGTGGCATTGTTAATGACAATGTTTCTTATGCATCTTTTTGTTCTCTGGCTAAACGTTTGTTGTCATTGTGGTCTTTCGTTACGTTAGACATATTTTTCTTTTCATCTTCAGTACAATTATTAAACTTTGAACACAAATCGCATTGGTCCTTTTTAGGAACCCAAAACGATATATTAAATTCTTTACGGAACACGTATCGATATAGCCACTGTTTACCTGGTGTTACATTATTCTCGTTACATTTTGCTACGTACATTTTGTACATTCCAAGCCTCTGTTCCAAGTATTGCATCTTTGTGTCCCTTCTACAGTAATATGACCGAACTGTTGGAAAACTCTTAATGTGGGCTCGTACTGTTTCACGAATATCTGGAAGCAATTTTTTCCCTAAGGAACAGGTTCTTCTTTCAGACAGCAAAACACCCGATTCAGATTTATTTGTTTAGAACAGTAGCTATTACTGATCAGAAATATCCAGAGTATGTAAAAATAAGTTTTACAAACTCCAATCTTTGCACCGTTGGATTCAAAGGTATAAGAGTATGTCACTTTCCTTCTTGAAGGGCCAGCTTTACCTCTTGTTCTTTCATTAGACATGACGCACTGTGCAATAAAATTTCTCTGCAATGGTAAGCTACCAGTGTGCCAGTATAGTTAGCAAATATTTTCTCTCTAGTTTCCTGTGTAAAATTTGAGTGACACTTTTTTCGGCAAGTAACACCACAACCAGGTTTCATAGATCTTGCTTTTACTGTCTTACCTTTTCGTGTTACATAAGAGCTGCCTTCATTCCGTAAACGTTTACGTACGTTTATGATCAAATTTTCAGGATCTCTGTAGCGCTTCCTGGATCTTTTTTCTGTATTGCTCGTGTCTATTTGAATTACTGATTCATCACCTTCATTTGTGCCTAAAATTGCCTCAGCATTGTTAGGATCATTGCTTGGCAGGTTATTGTGGTTTTGAGGGATAACTTCTGTGTCATTAGTTGTAGAGTCAAGTAAATCGGCTATCTCCTGGTGCAGTTCTGTTTCATCGTCCTCCAATTGTAAACTTATTTCAGATTCGTCTGATATTTAAGTTGGTTATTGTGGATTCTGCTGCCAAACGAAAATACATTTATTGTAACTTTACATTACCCAATACTGCTAAATCGTAAAACTGGTGAAATTGCTACGCTACAAGTATTGTAACAACACCTTACCACAGTTGTATATCAAACATTTTACAATCCTGGATACACGGGAAACGCATAAAATAGTTGTCTCTCTGAAATTAGTCAAAGTTGCAGTTACAATACTCGTGTCTCTCTTTTATTGCCAATTCGGTGACCTTTAGAGTTACGATAGTTGTATACTAAGTCTTGGCCATCGATAAATAAATAAAAACACTAATCAGGCGTTGTCAGCGATTTACTTGCTGCCTCTCATTCAAAAAAATGACAAGCCAACATAAACATTGAATAATATAATACAATTGATCATTAGAAAGGGATCTACTTGTTAAAAGGGGGGATCGTTAGCGTTTAGGTGGAGATTTGAGTTAGAGGATGCACTGATTGAGTGTGCGAAGCCAACGAAAACCAGCATTGTAAGACTTATATCAAGAATGCTCACTAAGCGTAACTAGACGAAAAAATTTTCAAAAAAACTTAATTTTGTGCCTCAATGAAATGAACAGACCTGACCACACCAATTTTTAAAATGGTGCATTCAACACCACCCATGCGTAGAATGGACTTAAGCAAGGAAGTAACATTATTAGCAGCAAACAATTGTTTTAATGCAATCATGCTTGAGCAGGCTAATGTTTAGAAATGGTTAATCATGTGATCTGAGTCCGACACAGGATGAGCTAACTGAGTGAGCGAAGCAAACGAAAAAAACAGCTTTCGTTAACCAGTGTGCGCAAAAAATTGATTAATTCAGTGAAACATAGACATACACATCAGTGACCAAACCGTACCAATGCTCCAAACATTGCACCCAACACCAGCCGTGCTTACCACGGGCTTCTTGTAGTTCAAATTAGTTTTGGAGCAAGTTTTGTTAGCTATTCAAGGATAATATTTATTATGAAGTTTTATATAATGCTAGAAACAATTTTAACTCCAGTCACCACGAGGGAAGCAGGTCAGACCACGCTAGGCATCCGGCCAGTGTCAAAGTTTTACCAAATGTAGAAATTTGTATCATTGAAAATTAACATTTTTTAAAATTCGTTGATAGTGTGAAAATTCTATATATATATATTTAAAGATTACTGCAACAGTTTTAACCCAAATTCTTCTGAAGAATAAAACGAATTATGGCTCAGTAAATTAACGTTGAATTGATGTTTCTTTGCTACCTAGAATATAACGCAATTCTATGACAATTAGGTTTACGCTGGATTGCAGCACAATCCATTAAATTTAACAAACGAATTTAAACAGTCAATTGGCATGAATTGCATTAAATATGATGAACCGTTATTTAGATTTCTACATAGTTTATTCCAAATTTAAAAAGAGAGACAACGTGATTTCAGACTCATAACGAAAAGGTAACGGATTATTTTGGTATATAGTCTGATGGAAACCAGTAGCTGTCTGATAGTGTTAGTGTAATCTGGTGTTGTTAGCCTAATTCCAGTGCACTGAATGAGTGTTAAATAAACATACCATAAACCACAATCGTTGGGGGAAAATTGCTTGAATAACTGGAGAATAAACATTCCATAAACCTCAAAGGTTGTGGAGAATAAACGTTCTGAAAAAAATAGTTGAATAAACCTTTTTTTTTAAAAGGTTGAAAAATGGTTGAATAAACGTTTCATAAGCGTCCAATAGTTTTGGACAAAATGGTTGAATGAAGGGCGAATTTACGTATAGTTTACCTTAAATATGTACGTGTATTTTTTGGAGATTACTGTGACACTCTCAACCTTAATTATGCCGAAGAAATTGAACGGTAATTTAAAGTTGAATTTTTGTTTCTTTGCTACCTGGGACCACTGCAAAAATCGGCTTAGGCACTGAAGGAAAAATTCAAATATATCTAATAATATACGAGGTAGAAATTTCGTCTTGGAACTTACTTATGTTCCCAAGTTGAATGCGTAATAAACTTTCAACCAATTAAGAATAAAACTGAGAAGGTTATCGTATCCAAAAACAGGCAAACTCACACACAGATAACCAGGCAGACGAAATACTAATTTAGTAAGTATTCGACCTCGCTCACTTCACTTGGGCAATGAATTTATCACGAGTTATAGCTAAATTTAAATCGAACTGCAGCTGGGGGGAATTTTATTGTCAGTATATTGGACACAAGTTAACGTGAAGCAAATCACGTGATATGGTCCGATGCCGATTTTCATATAAAGTCCTTTACTACTTGGCATCATGCACTTCAGGACTGGGTAAGGGCCTTTACTTGCGGGAGGACACAGCGTGTGGTCGTTAATCGCGATAAATCTAATACAGAACCCATTTTACTGGGGTCCCATAGGGATCAATATTGGGTCACATTCTGTTTGTTCTTTATTTGAACGCCCTAACAATCACACATACAGCTATTAAGATGGAAAAAATCGCCGACGATTTGACAATGCATTCACCTGTTATCTCCAACTCTGACTGTAACCTGTTGCAGGATGAGTCAACCAATGTGATTATGTTGTCTGACAGTTGGTAGCTACCATTGCCACGAGACAAATGCATCAGATTCTCTATTGGGAAAGAACTTATCTCATTTAAATTATACAATATTGGTGAAGCGGAACTAAACCATGTGGCGTCTATAAAGACCAAGACCTTAGGGTATTTATCCAGCTTGACCTAAAATCCTCTCCCCATTGCAAATACATAACTATGAGGGCAAATCGACAATCTACAATTGTACGACGATGTTTTAATTCGGAAAATCTTTCGACCTATTTGTGGGTATACAATGTGTAGTTGTGTACGTACGTTCTGTGCTTGAGTATGCTAGCCAGGTTTTGTCGTCATACCTGTTAAAGGACATTGATCGGATCGAATCAGCCCAGCTAAGATATACAAAGATAGTGCCGGGGCTATGAAAGTTCATCTTGGACAACTACTTAAATTCCAAAAGTTGGTTCATTGGAACTCCGCAGTTTGAAGGCTGGCCTTGTTCTGACGTACAAAATTCTACGTAATATGTTACCTCTCGATTTTTCTTTTTTCGAGTTGAGAGTATGCTCACTACTAGAGGCCATTTTTTAAAGATATGATGTCGCGGTACGAAGAAAACTGTAGGGAATATTTCTTCAGCAATAGGGTTGTTTGTGCATGGAAAAGAGTCGGTATCAGCCTTTTCTGAACACACTTTTAGAAAACTATTAAATAAATATTTTTTCAAAGCCTACCTTTGACAACTAGAATAAAAAAAAACAATGAAGAGCGTAATAAGCTTAAGATAAATTTGCATTAGCATTACGAACCAACAAATTATTCCGACAAGAACTCTGCATAACTGTTTCAAATGAAGCAAAAATACAGAAATTTGGGTTGAAAATTTCACCCTAACATGGGTCGAGGCCTTACTCACGAACATTACATCATTTAATGCATTTTCAGGTTCATTCTCTGGTGTTTGGCATTATTTAATGATGCCATGTTTGAGAATAAGGCCTTCATATCAGCGTGGAATTTTCAACCCATCTGTGTAACTGGTTAAGCTAAGACCTCCAACAATTATTGTACTGTTACCATGGAACAGCAAATTATGCAAAAAAGTAAAAATTTAACTGTATTTAGTCATTGTGACGGGTAAATGTTCATTAAAACGTTTGGTAATCCACAATTTTCCCCTCCTAAGTTACAAATTTGAATAGAGAACATGTAATTTCATTTTTTTATGCAAACTTCAGAAGAGTGTCTATATTTCAACAACACATTTATGTCGCGTTGCACGGTAATATATAATAGCATTAGTCAATATATGCCTTAGTTTTAAAAATAAACAAACTTCTATCTCTTTATCTCTTTGTAAGCTTCAGTTTTTCTTTCAGATCATTCATTCAGTGGTTAACATGTTGAGTGGAACTCCAGTCGAAATCACATCAACTGGAAGACTATTTACATTCAACATGTCAACATTTACAACGGTAAAGTAGTCCCAGTTAAAATTTATTTTGTCACGAAATTTATTAAATTTTATGATCAAAGTTATATTGGTAACGTTAATAAAATAAATAGACATAAATCACTGTAAATAATAAAAACCAAAATTGGAAATAAGCCATCAGTGAAAAATCGTACACTAGAGTAACGTAGTACAGTAATCCACCTTTATGATCTTACGTTTAATCTAAGTGAAGTGACCCAGATTCAAAATGGCGAACCAGTCCATGTCCAGATCACTGCCATACCGCCTGTACAATTTGGCTACTTCTACACTGGCATTTATTCGACGTTATACTGGTATATGATTTTTCGCTTATAAGGCTGTACCGATACCGAGATGCCAAGCCGATTCTCGGTGAGCAAAGCATGATCGGCAATCTCGGTATACCGAGCAATTACGTCCATTTAACCGAGCCGAGCAGCGCAGCTCGCGTTTAGTCTTGGCGTACGATCCCGTGACGACTGGACCTTGAACGCAAGCTTCATTTTGGCAGTCGATGATTATGATCTATGCATGTTCCTGCTGCACAAAGGTTTAATGGCAACCACAGAATTCAAAATATCAACTAAGTTTGCAGGTAATTCGTGCAGACTAACTATTTTTTTATGCTTTTTCGTACATTCGCTTTCATATTACGCTTGATAACCGCATTCCAGTGCATTAGAGCGGAAGGCTCTTTTTTAGGCTAACGTGAACATGGTTACTGTTTTAGTACCACTGCAAGTATTGTTACACCATTACACTCATCTCTGAAACCTGAAAAAAGTTAAGAAACTTAACCTTCATCAAGAAAAACCTCAGAGTTTCAGTGTCACCAGCACTAATTGTTTATTTGTTAAATGTTAATTGTTTTATTGTTAAAACTTTTATTAGCTTAAAAGCAACTTACCTCATAAGAAAATTACTTGTTATTTTATGATAATGGTTGTTAATGCAGGCTAATTGGTCATACCAGATATGTCGATACGTCGTCAATTATAGTGTGCTAATCTAATAGTAGCCTATGGTTGCCGCTGTACACCAGGCTGTTTTAGTGAAAAGAATTGTTCTATCTAGAAGCCTGTTTGGTATTTAGTGAGTGCTGATTACAAGGATGCTGCCAGTGTGAAAAATGTGAAAATTTGCCAGTAGTAAAATAAAAGGACAAAATGTTAAAAACACGAGTATTGTGTGAAAAATAAGGCAAAACCCACTATTGAAGTAAAAAACATTCAAATTATCCGTCTTCATTTTGGGCCAGGAATGACATAGACATGTCTGTTGTTAGAACACGAAAAAAAATGATTGTTTTTTTTAGCGGAATTGCTTTGAATTTGCTTTCGCTCTCTTTCGTGAAACCACAGAGAAATTACAATGGTTATAATAAAAGAAAAAAAATGTATTAAAGAAATGTGAAACTGGTGTGTATATGAAAATGAAAAGTACGGATGTGAGAAAAATGAAAAGCAGGTATGTGAAAAAAAATATAAAGCAGGTATGTGAAAAAATGGAGAGCTGGTATGAAAAAAAAATGAAAAGTAGGTATGTGAAAAAAATAAAAAGCAGGTAGGCCTATGTGAAAAATGAAAAGCGGGTATGTGAAAAAAAATGAAAAGCAGGCATGTGAAAAAATGAAAAGCAGATATGTGAAAAAAATGAAAAGCAGGTAGGCCTATGTGAAAAAATGAAAAGCGGGTATGTGAAAAAAAATGAAAAACAGGCATGTGAAAAAATGAAAAGCAGGTATGTGAAAAAAATGAAAAGTGGGTATGTGAAAAACGTAAAAAAAAAAGAAAATTTGGAATGTAGAAAATGTGAAAAAAGCTGGTAGTCCTGGCAGCACCCTGTGATTAATAAAGGTGCTCGGTTCTGCTCGGCTTCAATGATTGGCTCCGTTATACTAAGTGTACCAGGCATTTTTTGAGCACT
>JAHWFP010104975.1:0-21562 GCA_023313725.1 Lithobius niger | reverse complement strand
GCCTACAAAAGCCATGTTAGGCCTACAAAAGCCATGTTAGGCCTACATAAGCCATGTTAGGCCTACAAAAGCCATGTTAGGTCTACAAAAGCCGTGTTAGGCCTACAAAAGCCATGTTAGGCCTACAAAAGCCATGTTAGGCCTACAAAAGCAGTAGATGAAGGAACACCAAGGCTAGGAGTCTGCTGAAGACCAGGCCTAGGAATAATTAAATCAGGGCTAGGAAAAAGATGGCAATTGATACTCTTGAACTCCCAAATTAACAACTATTCTTGATGGGGTTAACATTTTCAAATATCCTTTACTTCTTTCTCTTCTAGCCTATCTTCTAGCTCTAGGCCTCTCATTTATTTTGCTTCCAAACTACAAGCTTTAAGTCTTAAGTCGCTTGACACAAATTAAAGAATTCTTCCAGAAATTCTTAAAACATAAAAGGAATAGGCTGTAGGTTAATGCTAACACAAAACAAAGTTATTTGCCTAGCAGAGGAAGCACAGTAATCGAAATTTGCCCACAGAAGGAAATAAAGCTACAAGGTCACCTGCTAAACACTTGAGGGGTTCTTCATGGAATAAGTAGCGCTGTTGATTTAGTTCAGTTATTCACAAAAGCAACAATAAAGCATTGCAAACTCCTTAAAAGTACTCAATTAACTGAACAAAAAAACGGCTGCCGTTTAGAAAAAAAAACACTAGAGCTCTTATCCCCACACTCACCGCTACGAAGGTACACGAATACGCAACGAACTATAATTTTAACTCCAATCCCAGGAAACAAGGACTATTTTTACTCAGTGGTGATGTCAGAAAGTGAACACAGTTTGTGTTTGAAATGTTTAATGTTTGCGTGCGTATGAATGTTTGTGCGCGCATAATTTGTGTATTAAACAAGTGTTTTTTTTTATATTGTGTTTTTTGTGTGTGTGAAACATCCAACCGTTTTGTTTGTTTGATTAGTGATGTATGTGTATATGTGTGTATGGAGGCGGGCATGCTACAATCCTTGTTCCCTGGAATTGGAGTTCAAATTATATTTCGTTGCATTCGAGTGAACTTTAATCCGATTTTATTCGTGTACCTTCACAGCTGTGAGTATGGGAATACTAGCTGTAATGCATTTTTGTTTAGTTATATGCTGGCTTTTTTCACCACCTTTTTATTGTACTTGGTACGGACTGGTGTTTCATGTGTACGGTATGTCCGCTGTCCACCCAATTTTGCGTGCGAAAAAACATAACATTAGAAATGCGTATTTATGTTAAGGTTCCGTCCATGCTTTGTCCCGTGTTTATTATTTGATGGCAACACACTAGCGTGTGTCATCTCGATGGATTCTGGATTGTAGCAAACAGATGCAGTACCACGGGAAACAATCGCCGAAAATAATCAACTGCCTTCCCGAAACCCGCATTGAAGAACAAACAATAATGTCAGCCACCCAACTTGGAGATTTAAGTAAAGACCAAGACCAGTTTGTTTTGGTTCTCCATAATGAGTTAACCTTATCTTTGGCTGACAGTGTTAACTGGCGCAAGATATAACGATAATGTCACTTTTCCCGCATCCAAGCATCGTAACACCTTGTTTCAGTGAACTCTAATTCGGTTTTGTGCTTCTCGCCTATTGTTGTCCCATTGGTTTACAAATGTTGCAGCATTGTATTCTGGGTCCGCTCCGCCGCCGACGCTTCCTATCCACTTTTTTGAAAATTCTTGTGCAACATGAACTCTAATAAGCATGTCTGCCGGCCGTGCTAATACTCACAACTATAGTTAGTGTCTTGTTAAACTCACAGTAGAAGGTACTAGCGGTCCTAGATGAAAATGGAACACCCAAGATGGCTGATGGTACTTGGATACAGAAGAAGACAAGATGGCCAGATGCAGTACTTATGGGTCCTTGATGTAGCTGATGTAGCAAAAAATGAACGGCTGATGAACCACTTTTGCAACCTCACTTAGCTAAGTACAAGGAAGAATCCAGAATACCGACAGAGTTCAATGGTTTATTCCAGGGCTTCTCGGTCTGACCTTATGAAAACGTTAGCCAGTGGTTCAGGATGCTCAAAGTTAGGCTGTAGCATAGTGGCTTAATTCCAAAACAGTTGTTGCTGATTACGGATGGGCTGTCAGAGTGAAGCCTAAAAGTGCTGGAGGGTACTTTTATGCCAAAAGCGGCTGCCATCTCCCACCACAGGTGGAGCAAAGTACTAACTGGTATCCCATAAGCTACCTCTGCCAACAGCATACCCCTTAGACTAGGCAATTACTTTAGTCATGCTATGTACTTTCATGTAAGCATTTGCCCCTGGAAGATGAAGGTGGCTGATCGTTCGTAACCTTGAGCCACCGTGATCTTCCAGGGCAAACTTCTACATCAACGTACATATCATGACTGAAATACAATGTTAATAATAAAGGATACATAGAATACATAATGACAGAGCCATACCATCAGGGGAATTGTGCGAACTAGGACCCTAGCATAGGGTACAAGATCAAACATGGAAGGCAGTGGGAACTGTCATTGCAAAGTGTTCTCATACCCTTACAAAGTAGTGATATAACCCTCAGCAACGAACTACTGCCAAGGTAATCCCACCGACTATTACTTCAGACGTTAAGTGAAAAACTTATCCATTGCTACGGATTGTAGCAGTGGTCAGGTTTTTCATGTCACCTTTGGTCTAATACTAAGTGGGATTAGCTTGGCAGTTGTTCGTTGGTAGGGGTGATATCACTACGTTCTAATGAGAACGCTTTTCGGTTAGGCTTGGTGCACCATGAAGCAATTTAGTGGCAGACATTTTTGTTCTGATATCACTATTTTAATTTACAGACACTTGGAAGTTTCTTTCGCTTTTGTGGGTTTTGTTTCTGATTGGAATTAGGCCTAACGTACTCCCAAAAACAGTTTCTAACAATTGGTATTTAAGAAACGGTTTCTAACAGCTGGGTTTCTAACATTTTCTGATTGATTTTTCTTAATTTCTGGCCCAAAATATTTCCGATCTTTAGATTGCTGGCCTCTGGCGTGGGTTCTATTTGAATTGCATTAACTACTATTAAATGTAACACGAGAGTGAATGTAACCGAGGTTTTGATGGCATTTTATAATAAACCGCAATTTTCGTAAATCTTAAGGTTTTGTCAAGTGTGGTCATTGCTATGTTGGTTTGGGTTTTATTTTCACCGCTGTGCTGATTTTGTTATCTTAACTTTGCTTAACTAAAAGTTATCTACTTATCCTCCCCTGAGTTCTTTCGTGGCCTTAAGACCCCACAACGAACCCGGGACCTCAGCAGAAGCATACCAAAGATTTTTAATTTCCTTCGCTGCCAGTTTTTCCAACAGGTATGGGAAGATGTCGGCTCATTTAACAACTTAAAGCGATAAAAAAAAAAGACCATTTCTGGGTTTACTTGGCACAGCATACAAACTTTCATCAAGTTAAGTTCAGTAGTAACGGCATGATGCTGCGACAAAGAAATCCCATAAGAAATCCCTCCAACTGAGTTTCATTTGTATTGACCTTCAAATTGGGATTCGTTTACTTTTGAAGGATACTTCTACGTAAAACCTTGTTCATCTTCTACTTTCTGCAAGGGTCTAGTAGTTTAACCAATATCTCGGACGTATAATTGAAAAAGTTCGGCATGAAGTTACTCGCCCTTTCCCCTTTAAAAAACTTCTTTTACAGCCGTCTTATCACAGATACCCTTAGATGAATCCACCTATCATGACATTCGAACTTCGGTCCTTCTCTCTTCTCAAAGTTTAGCTT
The DNA here is from genome assembly GCA_023313725.1 of Lithobius niger. Taxonomy (NCBI): domain Eukaryota; kingdom Metazoa; phylum Arthropoda; class Chilopoda; order Lithobiomorpha; family Lithobiidae; genus Lithobius; species Lithobius niger. The sequence goes on along the minus strand of JAHWFP010104975.1, from coordinate 17,780 downwards.
AAAAAGTGATTTTTTTGCAATTTGAAATGAAAGTTGATTTTCTTCTTCTTCCTTTCCAGTGACGGTCGCATGGAGGTCACTGACAAACACCCCTTGACTGAGATTGAATCTTTATCTTCTTCACCCACCCCCCCCCCCCTCCCTCCCTCCCTACTACCGCCTCACCGTTTACCTTCTTACTGCTCCAAAACTTTACGCTTCGATCTCCCTTTGATGTAGCCTTCCACGAAAGAAAGTAGTTCATTGGTTCATTTCATTGATTGCACTTTATATAATTGTGTAAGGGTTCGCGCAAGGGTACCTTCATTCGCGTAATCCATTTACCCTATGGGAGAGGGGGAGGGGGAGTGGAAGATTCTTGAGACCAAGACGGTCCACCAAACTGAACAAGAAAAAGATAAAAGAGAAGGGGAAAAAAAATCTTGAGAGCTCAGAATTTGAGTTGAGCTGACGACCACGAACGAGAAGTCCGATGGTCACTTGACTTGCCGACGGTGAGATCCTGCAGCCCCGACCGAGGACTCAGGCGATCAATGCCGTAAACTTGAGGTTTAAGGAGTCGAAGACCCAGAGGCCTGCTGCTGGTGCTTCTTGTCAAAGAGCGACGTAAAGTAAAATATGGTGTTTTCAAGAAAGTAACCTAGAAGAAGAAGAGCTAGATTTAAAATCAAGATTTTCTGCGTTTTGACTTTGGGAATTTGCTAAGCATAAAAACAGAGGAAATATTCTAGTGTTGATTTGCCTAGCTCCATTAACTTAGCACAACCACGTCGTATCATCGTACCCAACTAAATACCGAGTGTTTGGTCAGCGCTCATTAACGAGTTATTTTTCGAGCCAATCATAGAGGGTGGTGTTGTCTGCATCAATTTGGCAGTGCCATCTTTGAAAAAGTTATAATTATTTTATTGAAAGAGCACTAATTCTAAAGAATTATAACTTTTTCAAAGATGGAACTGCCAAATTGATGCTGGCAGCACCACCCTCTATGATTGGCTCGAAAAATAACTCGTTAATGAGTGCTCATACTCCTCGAAAATTACAATTAGTGCTCTACAAGTCCGTAAATTATCACCTACTCTTTTGACGGGTTGCTGCTGTTCATGCTGTAGCACCAATATGGGACATGAACGGCTCCAATATGTCCAATTTTTTAGTGCTCGACTAGTGCTCATTAGTGCTCGATATTTAGAATTAGAGCTCTTTCAATAAAATAATTGTAACATTCAAAGGTGTCAGTGACAAATTGATCAAGCAGCACCTCAGCACTGAATGACTTCAAACATGTCCCATTTTAGACTAGATTAGATTTAGTGTTGTTTCAATAAAAGAATTGTAACACGTTCAAATCAGGTATTTAGTTGGGTACGATTACACGACGTGTAGTGCTAAATTGATGGAGGCGATATCCCTATGGCATTGATTTGTTGCCTGTCTGAACAATATATGTGATTATCATTAGGAGAGACAGCATATTTGACTCCTGGCCGCCATACCATGAAGCCGAACTTTAAGCAGAGACACGAACTTATAAAAATGTTTGTTAAGAACGAAGTTTACTAGACAATGTAAAGACAACGTGTAAGCATTTGCACCTACACGAAATTTTCCACTACAAAATGCCAGGGGTAATAATTTCAAATTCTGAGCCAAGTGCAAATTTGCACCTCAGTGCCAGGCTGGTAAGCTAATCCCAAGACTACACCAGAAGTAACTGTTGCAAATCTTGTATGTTGCCGATGTTAGCTGTGGGTCATGGCCATTCAGTCTTATATCTGAATAACTTGTCTTTCCATTTCCGGTTCCTGCTCTGGAACCTTCTAGAAGTTTCGATTTCCCATAATACCCTTGTTATTCGTGGTACCAAACCGTATTTTAGAAACGGATCCAGCATGCAAAATCACTTTCGGGCCAGCCACCCGGCTGGTCCTTCTAGACCCCTGCTAGGTCTACTAGTTTGGGGAATTTTGGCTACATAAGCCTTTAGTAAGCCTGTTTTTACGAACCCTAAGTTTGGGTAGTTTCCGTGGTTAGGCCCAAAGTAGGCTGAGTTTCTTTCGGTCCCAAGCCTAAAGTTCTGGCCCTAAAGTTGCCAAACTCAGTCTGACCTCTCTCCCATTCAGCTAGCTTTTTTCGTTAGTAACCAGGCCCAAGTTCGGGCTAAAGTAGGTTTATTCCAGTCCACGTGGGCAGTTCAGGGGTTCAGTGTAAGCTGAGGCAGCTTAGAAGGCTTACCCCAGTGCAAAGGAGAGGAATGTTGCTGGGCTGGAACCCAGAGGTGAACTGACTACTTATACGAGGACTGTTATTTATAAGGGGCCAGGTAACTTAGATAGGCTACTCCAAATGTCACTAGTATACTTCACCCTCGCACAACCCAGGCTTCGCCTACATACAGGCATAATACATAACAACTGCCAGCTATATACATGACATGTGGATACGCACCATATTTAGCTCCGTTGAGCTACTAACCATAAGTGCACTTGTACTGCAAAACACACTTGTCGTACGGTCCCTTACCTTTCACAATGCTAAAAACGCGCAGTGATATATTCCATATTACCACACTTTACAGTGTATGATATTCATATCGCCACACTATACTACACTAAAGTGATATGGATGCCATGGCACAGTAGTGTGATGATAAAACATTGCCAATACTTTCCTAAGGTAAAATTTCTTGATAAAATCATGCGAGAATTAATTTCATTTTTTTATGTCAAACACAAATTTCCAAATAACGTTTTCTAAAAAATAAAACCGTACCTTCGTTCCTTGTTTGAAAAAAAAAAAGATAATGACACCCGTGCTCTTTTATTGCGCAACAAAATAAAAGCAAATTAATTCACGCATGGTTTTATAAAGCAGTTCTATATTTCGAAACACAGACAAGAAAATTGAATACTTTAAATACTTATTAACCCCTTCCCCCCCTCAAAAAAAAAACAGCTGGCGACTCTAAATCTCAAAATTGCGTGAACTTGCGTCGGCCTTTCGAAACACCAACTGAAATAACGGACGAACTCTTCACAAAATTTCATCCAAGCATTACTCTATTTCCCTCCGCCCCCCTCCCCCCTCAAAAAATTACGTGACGTCGGCCTTTCGAAAACACCAACTGAAATAACACGTGCTAACTATGCACGAAATTTCATCCCTCTAAATTAAGCGTTATGCTATTTCCCTACGCCCCCCCCCCCTCCATGAAATACTCCCACAACATTCTAACTGCCTGCTCACACTTGAGCACATAACTGTTTGCAGGAATACGTTACCTCTGAATTGCCTGCAAAATTGTCCGCAGTGACTAAAGTTGAATACCGAATCTTCTCTTGGGCATTATTAATCTTCGTTGTCGTCCAAGTACACGTTTTCCTTTAAAAAGCATCAGAGACGTAGGCTATTACTCCCATGAGCTGACATCAGAGAATGACAAACGCGAAGAACCTACTGTTCAGAAAGCACATTATGCAACTTGAAGGACGACACATTACGTGAATGACATGATTAAAAAAAATTTTTTAAACACCTCCTACGTGAACCTAAGGAGTATGACGTATTTTTTACAAGACGAAGTTTCCGTGTTGTAAAAGATCATAGACCAAGATAATAGACCATCAGTCCACTGACTTTAAAAAAAAAACGCATTTCTTCTATACGATTAAAAAAAAATCTCCCTTTAGACACATAGTCCCGCTCACCCTCATCTCGCTTGAATGGTATCGGCCGCAAATCTGACTGCAACTAAACAAAGTTATGCAAACGTGACGACACAAAGTTTCTATAAACAACAAAGCTTATTTACCCTATCAATTTTGTTTTTCATTTTAATAGTTGCAGACCGTATTTAGTTATAGAACCCGTGGCAAACTGTATGGGATTTACGAGCCGATGGGCGATATCCCGAATGTAGGACAGAAACTCACCAGTCATTAGCTCACCGTCAGATGCTCACTGTACAAAAGCTCACCTATTCAAAAAGCTCACCGAACCAAAAGCTCACTTAACAACAAAAAAGCATTCACTTATTCAGGAGTGGAGGGAGTATCCTATACGGACGTGGTATACTGTCATTAGCTCCAGTTATATTTAAATACCTTAAAAATTTGTTTTAAATATTCATTATTCATAAATACCTTAAAACCTTAAAAACCTTAAAAATAAACATTCACTATTTTTAAATACCTGCAAAAAAATTTAGAATATTCATTATTCATAAATACCTTAAAACCGGATTGTGTACCAGACTGCTTTCAGAAATCTTTCAATATTTCTGCGACCTTAATTCAAATCATCGCACAACGCAAGTAGCCTAGCTAGTAGGTGAATTTGTAGACAATCCGCCGGCGCCTTTGTTTGTTCGCTGCCGTTTGCATTGCCATCTTAATGACGTGTCACGGTATTCTTTTTTCACTGTGTATTCGTGTCCTTGGAACAAAACGCTTCCCTTGTTGGTTGTACAGTACTTAATTCCATGACTAGTACTGGCTTACGAATGCTGGAATGACGAGTTTAGGCAGTAACATGGAATGATACCAATGCCACTTTTAGGGTGGGCGTAATTTGCGTGAGCAAACTGTGCGGGATGAGTAACGATAAATAAACAATCGAAGTTAATAAATATAAAATGTGTAATAAATAATAAATGTGAACTAGGCTAGTCCTAAATTAAATAAATGTAATTTAATAAATTATCAAATAAAATAAACAAAATAAATTAAACTAAATAAAAAAAATATAAGTGAGCTTTTGTCCCTTCTATTTTGAAAATGGGTGAGGTTTTGTCCAGTGAGCTTTTGTCCGATTACCAAGATATCCCTCACATGGCCAATCCGCTCGATCTACGTCGCGATGACGTCTCGGCTTCGCCTTGACGTCATCTTGACGTAGTTCTCGCGGTTGGTCATGTTCGGGATATCGCCCATCGGGTGAGAAATTCCATACAGTTCGTCAGGGGTACTATAACTATTACTAAGTACCTTAGGGTGTGAATACCAACATGGCAATACTCTACTGTAACTATAAAAAGCCATTGACTCCACATTACAGGCATACAGGGGCGATTACACAATAAATCATGACATCAGAATTAATACCTTAGCGTCAAGGCCGGTTGTAGTAACGCAAATCTCAAGATCGGTATAGTAATGAAAAATAAAATCTTTGACGAACAAAACAAAAAAAGTACACTTGAACAAACGAATTTAACTATTAAAAATTCTGACGTGTAGCAACACAATTAGCGCCGGTGCACACGTGCGTTTTTTGGACGCTGCGGCGCCGCTGCGGTGGCGCATCCAATCAATGCACACGAGCGTTTCATTAACGCGCATTGACGCTGCGGTGCCGCTTCAGCGACGTATGTGTGCGTTCGGTACCCTAACCTCGTGTACAAAAAATTATAGTTTGAAACCAATAAGACGATGTTGCTTTTTTCGCCTACCTCGTGAACAAAAAATATATTTTAAAACCGATGCGACGAATTTTGGTACATTGATGTACTAATTTAAGACGTGCCAGGGGAAAATGTTATACACCCTTTGCAGATTTACTAAAAAATTCGGATAAGATCTTTAATTACTTCCCAATGAGTCTCCAATCATGTCTGCAGCAACATTTCATTTTTCAGGATAGTTCTTTATTTCCCCAATAAACAATTCCATGTCTATTTCTTCGAAATTAGACGCCATTTTCGGTAACGCTTTTGCGGTAAACGGCGGACGTGTGCACCGCTCAAGTCATCCAAGGTACTCAGAGACGCAATTGCGTTTTTTTAACGCTGCGGTACCGCTGCGTTGACGGAGGGAATTGCGGTGCAAAACGACCGCAAGAGCGGCGGGCGAGCGGCGGGCGGTAATACAACGTCGACGCAGGTACGTGTGCAGTATCCAACAGATGGCACGTTAACCAAACCGCAAATGCGGTACCGCAGCGGCGACCGTACGTGTGCACCGGCACTTAGGGGGTCATCGTGGCTGAGCAGTGGCAGGGATCAGCCTAGTTGCCCGAAAAAGCTGCTCTGGTCGTGGAAAAGGACAGTCCCTGGGTTCCTTCAGTGGCAGGGGATCTATTCTGCGTAATTCTGGATATTATCTCGGCCCTTGAGGTGATCGTAGGTTTCCAGGAATCCCCAGGTTTGCCTCGGTTGCATATTTTTTTTTTCGTAAACAGTTCAGATCTCGGGCCGGCTGGATCTCGCTGCTTCGTTACTTAGCACCCACTAGTGGTGATTATGTGTAAATTGACTTTATTGCTGATCTGGTTGTTGTTGTAGTTAGGCCGCCCGCGCATTGAGCGACTTGGCCGCGCAGCCAGGTTGCTGCAGCCAATGAAAATTATTAGTGCGTAGTTTTACATAAACGGTAAGCATTCTCATTGGCTGCAGCGACCTGGCAGCGCGGCCAAGTTGCTCAGTGCGTGGTCGGCCTTAGGCTAGGTTAGGTCAAGTTTGGTTAGGTTAGGTCAGTCGAATTAAACGGGTTTTTTTCTGTACTCTGCTGGGCTGCATGAAGAGCTATGTAGCGATTTTTGCTGAACTGTTTACAAAAAAAATTATGCGCCCCGCTTTTCTTTACTAGACGTCTTTCTCGTGAACGTCTAGTAATGTTCAAAACTGAGTAGTTTCATCTACACAAGAAGTATGCTTCAGATAACACCCTGCTTTAACAGCTGTAGAGAGCGTATAGAGGAATTTTCCGTATTTGCACGGTTTGTTTTTAGAGGGACATACGTCAAAACAGCGCGGAAATAACGGCGTGCGACAAAACAGCGACGTCATAACAGCGAGACGACAATACGGCGCAACAGCACACGACAAAACATCGCAACGACATAACAGCACGACGACAAAATAGCAAGGGATAAGACAAGGTGCGAAAAAATAGTGCGAAACGTTGTTTAAAAATGATGAAGTTACGAGCATTGTCAATGCTATCCTCAGAACAGAGTACAATGCTCCACAATTTCTACATACCTACGACCATTTTCTTTATGTGCTGATGAGGAATGCGGGGGGGGGGGCGGGATCATTTCTTGATTACAGGCACTTGTTCTGTGTTACTTATTTAGGCAAAAAGAACAAAATTTGAAAAAGTTGTTTTAAAACGGGGTGTTCTGGGCTCTGGGCACAAATGGCAATTTTGAAGTAAAAAGTTTAGCCAACATTACATTACACAGCTGTAACCTACACAAAAAATTATAACTGGTACAAAACATAGCTAGGGGAAGTGAAAGGGATGATACAAGGGAGAAAAAAAACTGTCGTCAATACAAATAAGTAAAACTAACATACTGGATGAAATCAAATCAAACTCGCAACTGAAAGTTGTGGGCAACGCCAAGAACAAATCGAGCATCAATCAGTCCATATTTTTTTTTTATTACTTTAAACTATATTCGTAAATATTTTGTTATTTACTTATGTTTGTTACCGTCTTATTGTCAGTACTGTGTTACTGTTTTCTTATCTGCATTTTGAATTAAACATAACTTCTTTTGGCCTAACTAATAGGGTGGATCAAAAAAATGTTTTTCTTTCAAATTTCAAATCTTGATAGTGTGGAAAAGTTGGTCTTCGACCTCCTAATCACTATCCCTAAAGGAAAAATTTCTAAAATAATTTTTTGAGGTGCCCACCTGGGCCTAAAGTTTAACATTATAAGTCAATGAGAAAAATCGCTAATTCTGCAAAAGTGATTTTTCACTAGTTTAAAATATTGCTTTTTACATTATCTCATTTTGTACTCTCAGAGACCACCAAATTGAAGCCTAAATCAAAAACATTTTTTTTCTTCCAGAAAACAATGCGAATTATCAGCCATCAACACAGGGAAAAAAGGTATTTTTATCGATTTTATGCCTTGAATTAAAACGAAGTTTACGGACAAAATATTAAAAAAAAAAAATATTTTAGGCTTCTTTTCATCGTCGTTGAGAGTACCAAATTAGATAATGTAAAAAGCTGTATTTTAAACTAGTCAAAAATTTTTTTTTCAGAATTAGCGATTTTTCTCATTGACTTTTAATGTTAAACTTTAGGCCCAGGTGGGCACCTCAAAAAATTATTTTACAATTTTTTCCTTTAGCGATAGAGATTAGGAGGTCGAAGACCAACTTTTCCAACTATTACGATTTGAAATTTGTATAAAGCATTTTTTTGATCCACCCTACTAACTAAGGAAAACAGAAGAAGCGCATGAAAGCAGCAAATTATCCTACCTACCTCCTCCCCACCAACCTTCCCCATCAGCACATTGTTGCTATTTATAATACATTTAATTATTTATGTATTACCGTGTTCATTTTGTACAAACTGGAAAGTAATCGTAAATAAATTAACTGAACAAAAAACGACTTCGCCGTTTAGAAAAAAAAACCATTAGAGCTCGTATCCCCATATACTCACAACTGTGAAGGTAAACAAATAAAAACGAATTAGAGTTTACCGAACGCAACGAACTATAATATGAACGCCAATTTGCAAAACGCAAACCCATAAACACATACAAAACGACGCCATAGACAGTAAAACGCCTACAAAATTGAAAGATAAAAATACATATACAAAATGAACACGTAATTACTCAAACGACCTAGAACTAAAACAGAAACCATCAAAGACAAACACAGGTAAAACACTGCCTTAACTATAGAAGTCTGCTTGTTTCACAAAATGTAAATGCACTCAAAATACACATATAGCCACTCACACGAAACGGATGTAAAATATAAAACAACAAGCACAGACAACTATAAAATAAAAATGTCTGAATAATACACAAATTATGCTTGCACGCACAAACACCCTAACATTAAACTTTTCAAACATAAACTGCGTTCACTTTCTGACATAAATATTTAGCAAAAACAGTCATTGTTCCCTGGAATTGGAGTTCAAATTATAGTTCGTAGCGTTCGAGTTAACGCTAATCCGTTTTTATTTGTGTGCCTTCACAGCTGTGAGTATGGGGATACGAGCTCTGATCCTTTTTTTTTTGTTCTGATTATCTAGTTTTTTTTGCCATTCTTGTAGCATTAGACTTTGAAAATTTCAATTTCAATTTCAATTTCAATATAATTAGCAGTAAACGATTTCTATGTCGAATGTCTATACCTATATAGTTGAGTAAGTCGAGTTTTTTATACCTGGTAACCACAGCAACGATACGAACGGAGATACTGTCGTCGTGGCTCGATACACGAAGTCTGACACATCGATTCATGACAAGACAACAAATCTTGCCGAAGTACACAATAGCGGCCTAATAGCTGAACGCCGTCATTCTACGATTTATTGTCGATTCCACAAACTCGAAACGGGTGCCATGTTGGATTTTGAATTATTGCTGCGAGATGCTGGGTCTGTTGTTTGACCAGCGTTTGAAGCAGTTATTTGTGCAAGAACCGACAAATTTTGATAACAGCGAGAAACGGCGACAAGGTTGCAGCACTATTTAAAATTATTGTTTTACGTTGTTCGTTACCTGTGTTATTTGTAATATACCTATTTAATTGTGTACGTATTGCTGTAATCTTTTTTTAGAAACTGGAAACTCATCGTAAACAAGCGGCTAAAACCACTACCTAGTCACATCCGGTCTTTTGTACAGTTCCACCACTACCAATGCTGAGGTGCACACCTCTATCACGCATTGCAACAGCTATCCCTATTATATAATTTAAAAGGAGTAACCATCAGAATTTTCGGTTAAAAATCTGTTAGCTTTTAAGATTATTTTACATTTTAGGCGTAATTGTCAGCTTTCAGGCCCCAATTTTTACCTGTAGCTTTAATTTCGTAAGTAGCAGCTAACTAAAATTGGGATTAAATAGTAAGCCTATTCCTTTTTGCAACACGGTGCGCCACCGGGAACACAGTTAGTGTTACAACGTAACGCGCAACATAGTCTATTATAGATCAGTGGTACCACTACGCTGGAAGAGACGCTGTTGATGAAGCCAGAAGCGACTCGTAGCAACTTGATATTGCCGTTGTAACGTAACTTTTGGCCTAATTTTCATTTTTAGGCCTAATTCTTTTAACTACAGTTTTAATTTCGTAAGTAGCAGATAGGCCTAATGGAGAATTTGGTTCGACGGTAAGCCTATTCATTCACGCAACAATGCGACGAGACTATTTTAAACGAAGCTATATAATGTTTTTACGACGGACGGACAGACGGACAAAGTCGTTGCAATAGTCTTCTCGGCCGGTACGGCTGTACAGAAGACTAAAAAAGAATAGCGACAGACTAGCAAATAGCCAACGAGTAGGTCTTGTCGAGTCAGTACGCCCTTCCTTAATCAATTCAATAATTCTCAAATTGTCTCATGTGCTATTGCTTTAGCTCACCTAAATGTAAGTTCAGAGTACAGCTTTTAGCAGTATCCTCGACATTTGTATATACTCTTAATTATCAACGTGTTCTCCTTTAACAGCGTCAATGTGTGGTAATTTTCTGATAGCAAGGTTTCAAGCCATAACCTTTTCGTGCATGGAGGTGAGGAATGGAGGGGCGCGCCCCCCCCCCGGGAGTGCCGTGGAATCGTTAGGATTTTTCATTTTTCAAGCTAAACCTCAGATACAAGAGAGCGCAAAACGAGATTAAAAATGGCATCCGTGTTAACGATGAACTCCAGAAATTAAAATAAAAAGAAACAAAGCGTAAATATGCATAACGAAGCAGGCAAACGATAAGGTTTTTTTTCCTAATGCAAAGAAAAACAGCACGCACACGTAGAGATTTTAGTCTTAAAAACGATTAGATGCCCTCTCGATGTAAAAGAGTTTTAAGAATCACGACTTTAAAAAAAAATATTATTACAAGCATGAGCATTACACTACAGCCGTCCTTTTATTTTTTTCATTTAATGTGAAATTACTCTACGTTAATTTTATTACTCGCAACAAATAATTAAATAAATACAGATGCCAACCTATTTACGATGCCTTTCGGTCTTAAATGTCAGACTGCCTGAGCAGGGAATTGAACCACGAACTTTGAAACCAATTGCCGAGGTACTACCTCTGATTCATACTGACACGGCCTTTTTTTTCATGTTAATTCACATAATTCACTTGTTGAGAGAATTTCGAAAGCTTATGATGATATGTGTAGGGAGTTTTACAACACACAAGAAATGTGCAGTTCTTAGTTTACATTAAAACACAGCCAAAAGATACGACACGAAACACAGTGAAAAAAACGACGTTTCGGTAAAAGATCACTCGCGTTTTCAAACACAACGTAATTGCTCCCTTTAGCTGTGTAACTTATTATTCAGACGCTTATCATTTTTCAGAAATTTAAGGGTGCGTTTATATAAAGATCTCGCTTAGCGATCTTGCAGCTGACAGAAATATTCTGTAAATTCAAAATGCCGTCGATTTTGGCTCAGCCAACTCGTATTGAAACCTACTATAATGAGAGTTTAGAAGCAGAAATTGTTTCGTCAGGCTTCTTTACGTTATTGTCACGGATTGTTCGACTGCACGCATTTATCCCAACGACGTCGTATAGCTATCCAAATAGCGATGTTACCTTGGCAACGGCACATTTGCCATCACGCTATGACTAACAACAAAATTATAGCTATACGAGAATGTGAAGCGAGATCGTTGCCTAAGTGTGCCTTTAGGGTTGTCCTACACTTCATCACATGCAACAATATCCGCTGATAAGAACGGTGAACTCCCGTTTCAGCAAAATCCAGTTTCGCCAAATCCCGTTTCGCCAAATACCTTACACGAAATTTAATACCTTATTTCAATGTAATGGGGGATTAAAAAGCAAACATTTAACAGGGGCCAGGAGTAGTAAAATAAGGCCAACTGAATTATTTGCGTTTTGAAAACAGGCAACACAGACGGAAAAACGTGTGCTTTAAATATTGTTTAGAATGCTTCGTCGTCACCACGTCAATGCCAAGGTTCTCTTTTAAGATTAGTTAGTTACACACATAATGGTTACCCTTTCCCAAACGGGAATTCATGTTGCGCAGAATCAATCATTCCGGTTTCTGATTTTATGTGTTTAGCCGAGGCGAGCGTGGCAGCGCGAGCAAAGCACGTAATTAAAAAAAAAATTATTCTGCAAAACGGGTGTTTGTCTATAAATGACTGACCATTACACAGGAGTCATGTTTTAAATTTTGTGTGACGGTATTTGGCGAGACGGGATTTGGCGAAATGGGACGTGACCGATAAGAACACGAGTGACGCCGTGTTGGGAACAAGAATAACATCATTAACAGGAAATTCGAACACCTGGTATAACCCAGCCTTGATCCTTGCGAGTCATTGAATGAGCTCTCTTCCTTCCAACGAGTTAGGCCTAAATCTCCCTTGCTAAAAATAAAAAAATAGTTTTCAAAATAATGTGGAAACTGCTAGGTGAATACAATTGAACCCATTTTATTTTTAATTCGTAAAGTTTGATGTATTATTCCACACTAGCTGAAACCAGTGGGTGTTGGATGCACGGTTTGTAATTTTGATACGGTATGGTCGCCTATATGTATGCCCTGATTTGACCGAATTAAGTTTCTTAAAATTTTTGCGCACACTGGCTAACAAACGCTGATTTTCGTTCGCTTCGCTAACTCAATCAGCGCATCCTGTGACTCGAATCACCCAACCCACCGCTAATATCCCCCCCCCTTATATGATCACTTATAGTTTTTCATATTCATGTTCGCGAAAATATCAGCCACCATTCTTCTTACTTAATTCTTAAAAGTAGTGCTTAAAAGTAGTGCTTAAAAGTAGTGCTTAAAATTAGTAATCTTGATTTATACGATCTTATTATGTCGATTTACCAAGATAGCTATTTATAAGAGTGCTTCATTATTTGTTAAATTCAGTTTGTTTCCACTGAATCGTAAATCCAAGCTATTTTCTTCCAAATTACTAACGATAGTGGGAAAACACTGGAGTTGTCATTGCTAAGGAATCTTTGCAGTTTTTTGTGGGTGCTTAATCTAAACGAAAATTTTAAAATTTAGAACGACCGTCTGCATTAAAGACTGGCCTTGTGAGGAAGCAAGCTGCACTAATCTGAGAAAGAAAGAGAAAACAACTGACCCGACTGGGCCTCGAACCCAGGACTTCGCGCTGACTAGGCCGGTCGCTCTAACCACTGCACTACCGGGGCGGATGCTGACCTCTTTATGACCTCTAGGTCATCACTGAGAAAGACTGAACAGCTACTTAGCTCGGCTGGAGCCTGTAGCCAGTATCCGCCCAGGTAGTGTAGTAGTTAGAGCGCCTGGCTTAGTCAGCGGGCAGTCCTGGGTTCGAGGCCCAGTCGGGGCAGTTGTCTTTTCTTTCTTTCTCACCCTAGTGTATCTTGTATACTCACAAGGCCATTCTTTAACGCAGACTGTTTGCTTCGCTTGTCCTTTACCTTGTGATTTATTCTTTATTTATAAAAAAAATAGGGCTCAGCTTTTTTAAATATATTGTAGAGCAAATAGTTTTGCTGCTAGAATTTTCTTTAGTTTCCTTCCTAATGTTACTCGTATGTCTGAGGGCCTCCGGGCTCTGGCTGGAAGCTGGAAATGTTACAGCTCGTACGATCTTCCATTCCCATGCCACTGTTGATCTGAAACCGTTGAATACTAGTCAATTTTTCAAGACTGTCGATCAGCACCTTCCCCAATCACCAAATCCAAGCCACTGAAATTCGGTTACTGGAGAAAGTTTTGGTACCACGAAAACACAGCAGGCTCGACAGATCCGCAACAGAGCATTTCAAATGTCCAAAAGAAAGGTGAGAGGCCGACGAATTACTTCGCCACTTTTATAGATGTTCCTATTCGTAAAGTTACCTTTTCATTCTTCGTTCCAAGAGGGGATCACAACTGTACGAGAAACAACGCATTCCAAACCTTCGCAATCTGCACTCCTTCCGTCGCTTGGCCGTAGCCTCGTAACGCCAACATGGCGCCAGCTAACTCCCTATTCTCGTCTGAATGAGATTCGCGAGAGGCCATTCCTGCAATCTATCTATTTATTTATTTTATTTACAAAACTATTTTAACGCCCTATAAAAAATCATAATAGCAATTTTGGAGTAAAATAACAATTTTGAAAACTGACGAAATATGGCGGCTCCAATCATGGTACACACCGATCTCGCCTCTCCTCTCGCCTGAACGATATTCGCGAGATACACATCTCATAATTCATCGTTCCCGTCGTAACCACTCCTATCGTGTGTGACGAAGGCCACGCATATATTACAGGCAGGTTGCCACAAATGTGAAAACACACAAATACACACAAATGTGTATTTAAAGGATAATGACCGAAAACCGAGGGCATTTTAAAACAATGCCACAAGGGCGACCCAGTGGGCATTGTTTTATAATGTCCCGAGGTTTTCGGTTATTATCCATTATCCTCGCGAGACCCAGCGTACAGTACACTGTACACCTGAAAATAGGGGTAAAAAGTAAGGTTCCAGGCGCAACGCGAGCTTTATGAGGGGTCCCCGGGGACCCCAAGTAAAGCGAACTGCAACAACCTAGTGGTCAGCATTCCCGCCTACAAACCCAGGGAATGCCGGTTCGAATCCCGCTACCGACTCAATGGACTTTAAAAAAATTGAAAAACGTGAGCGGCACTTCGTTCGCTAATGTTGAAGGGGAAGATCGTCTAACAAAACACAGAAGCGTCTTGTTTGATTACTGCTCTCTTGCGATTAATTTTCAGACATTATTTCTCAGAATTAAAAAAGTTTTCGAGAAATATACCTTATATCATCTTTAAATTCTTAATTTGCAGTTAATACGAGTTAATTAAGAAAGTGCACTCAAATACCGTAAAAAAATCTAACTTAACGCAAGTAACTATAGATAATATATGTCTTTCTCAGTGATGTAACATTACAGATCACATTCTTACACGCATAATCTATTTCTACCTTAGACACTTCCTTTAATGGAATGCGCACTTCCAACTAACCATTTAAAAAAAAATAGGGAGGCGGTAGGATGGGATCATTGTGAGTGTAAGGTACTTTTCACGAAAACTTATTTTATTTGTGAAACTTAATATTTTAGTTCATGTATTTCTGTCTCTAGGTTTTAAATTCTTAAATTGCAAAATTCTAAATTTACGGATAGTGGACAATCTAACGACCAACGAATTGTCCCTAAAATTACTATTGAGTTAAGTTACAAATTACTTCTTTTCCAATTTTAAGGGTACAATTTTGCATTGCATCACACAAAATCAATTTTTTACGCCGCTTTGTTATTTGAGTGAAAGTTAGTTGCATCACATCAAAAATCACTCACAATTACTGAATAAGCTTACTTATAAATTTTGAACTTATTTGATAGTGCAATATGAGATAATGTAAAAAGCTGTATTTTAAACTATTAGTCAAAAAAAATTTTTTGCGGAATTAGTGATTTTTCCCATTGACTTATAAATTTTTAGATTTTTTTTTCTTTTGGGATAGTGATTAGAAGAAGGAAATCAAAAAAAAAATATTTTTGTTATCCACCTTACTGTTCGAAAGTTCCGAGTATAGCTTTTAACAGTACACTTGAATTTTGCGTATATTCCCTTATGATTTGGCAATGTGTTCCCCTTTAACAGCGTCAGTGCGAGGTAATTTTCTGATAGCATGGATTTAAGCCACGGTCTTTGCGGACACGGGGGAAAGCCGAGGAATCTTTTAAGGTTTTTCATTTTTCAAACTAAACCTCCAGATATAAGAGAGCGCAAAACAAGATTAGAAATGGCAATGAGTGTTAACGATGAACTCCAGAGATAAAAATAAAAAGAAACAAGTCGTAATATGTATAATGCAAGATAAGGTTTAAAAAAAAATACGAAGAAAAAACAATACCCATACGAAGAGATGTTAGTCTTGAAAAAATGATTAGACGCACTCGATGTAAAAGGCTTAGATAATAACATTTTTTTTTTAAATTTATTAATACAAACAGTATCCTTACGCTACATACACCCTATTATTATTTTATTATTTATATAACGCGCGGTTACGACGCTAATTTTATTACGCTCAACAAATACTTCACATTTAACTCACATATTTAGAGAATTCCGAATGGTTATGGATGGCATGTCTAGGGCGCGTTTACGCAAGGACAATTTTCTCGCGTACTAGCTCTTACTTGATCAATACTAAATCTGTTGGCTGCTTCTCGCCTTTGTCAGAAAATGCGGCTTTCAAGTTGTCTATACGAAGTAACCATGGCAACAACGCGGACGCCAATTTTCTCCTCGTGCCTCGCGACACGACGTACGAGGCGTGCAACATGACAGCGTCAATTTATGACAACAAGAAAACAATTTTTACTGCAGTACACGACGACGAACAGATTCCTGAGTAGCGGCATTCGAAGGTTTGTCTTCGATTCGATAACTACGAAAAGGACGCCATGTTGGATTTTGAATTCTCGCTGCGAGTAGCTATATATTCAGCCGTCGTTTGATCACTGCTAGAAGCTACATTTTCAGCGAGAATAGCAAATTTTGGAAATAGCGTGAAATGGCAACAATGTTGTATAGCAATGTTTAAAATGACTGTTGCACTTTGTTCTTTATCCGTGTTGTTATTTATAATACATTTAATTTATTGTCTATTACCGCATTCATTTAATAGAAATGGGAAATTAATCGTAAATTAATAACGGTTGCCTAGCAAATAGCTTTCGGCGAGCGAGAAGGTCTCGTTGCGTAAACGAGCCCTTATACTTTCGAGCGAGTTTTACGAAACCACACAAAAGGACCTTATTTGACATTAAAATGGAGTTAAAAGGTGCGACGTGCAAGACACTAAAAAGTGACGTAAAAAATCTTACTGACCTTTAACACTATGCTGTTTAATTAACTACCAATGATAATCACCGTTATTTCTCCCGTAACTCCTTCAGCAACCACCGTGTTGATTTAACGATCCTGTGTTCCACGTAATCAACCGATTATTTTAAAGAAAAGCCACCAGACTTCCATCCATTACATGGTGTCCAACCTCCTTCCATGATAGTTTTACCGTCATTAGCAGAACTTCCAGCTGATGAACGATAAAAGAGTTCTTATTTTTTCCTAACTATTTAAAATAACCCCTTTGCGACCAGTAACAAACATGCGTTTGTCATACAGACGTGTGCATTGCAAGTCGCACCATAACAAACATGCGTTCGTCATGCGTTTAACTTCCTTCTATTGGCTACCTTGCTTGTTGTTTCAAAGGCCACATTTAGCTAACAGGTGGTTCATTCTGGTTTCAAGGACCAAAAATTTAGCTAACAACTGGTTCGTCTGCTGACAGATGTTCATTTGTTTTGACCATATGTTGAAATCAGGCTTGTTTAACAAGAGTATGTTTTATGCATAGTTGTGAAGGGGTTAACCGTTTGCAGTTATTAAAATTGATCCACACTCACTAGGCTGCCACTGGACTACTTCAACTACTGTAGTTCTTCGATAGCCGTAAGAATTCGCCAACAGAAGAAGGAGGTACCACTCTAGAAGAAGCCACTGAGACTGGTCGAAGGTCACTGAAAACATGAACCAGTCTAGAAGAACCGCGCCTTAAATAGGCAAGACTGAAGGAGGCGCGCAATATGTACTCAAGCGTCAAACTGGATGGTTCTAAGGATACCTATGACGGACGGTTTTACCACAAGGTGATATACCTGAGGACGCCTGGACAACAACCAAACAACTTGAGTCTACCTATCTCCTCCGCAGGTGTGCAGGATGAGTTTGCCATGGGGAAGCTTCCTCATCAAAA
>JAHWFP010104974.1:0-23602 GCA_023313725.1 Lithobius niger | reverse complement strand
AAGACAAACGGGCGGGAAAGAGTCGCCCCGACACGAACACGAAAAGAACGGCCGGAGAGGTAAGCGGAAAGCAACAGTGGCATCTGTCCCCTCAAGCCACAGTTATAGAGAGTATGGAGAATCCCATAACGCCAGGTCGTATCATAAGCCTTCTCTAAGTCAAAGAAAACCTGAACCAGATGTTGACGCACGCGAAAACCCTCCCTCACATCCGATTCAAGGGCAACCAGATGATCAATGGTTGACCGAAAACGTCGAAAGCCACACTGGGACGCAGATAAGAATCCGCGTGATTCCAGCACCCAGACCAACCTCTCACTGACCATCCGTTCCATAAGTTTACAGACACAGCTAGTCAGAGCGATTGGGCGATAACTGGTAGGAGCAGTAGGGTCTTTGCCCGGTTTCACGATCGGGATGACCACTGCTGTCCTCCACGCTGCCAGAACAGAGCCTTCTGCCCACACACGGTTGAAAAAAGATAACAGCAGAAAAAATAGTGATCGCTAAAATAAGCAAATGCGGATTTTCCACAAACCAGCAGTTCAGAGTCGTTCCCGATGTCAGTTTTGGAAAAATCCACATTTTATTGGGTTACGATTTTTTGTCAAAACAACCGGAATTGGTTAAGTTAAATTGTTCAGACCCAATTTTAGAAATAGGGGATCTAAAATTTAATTTGTCTCCATCACCTTTTGATGCTTGAGAAAATTATGGTCAGAACAAGGAGCTAATTAATTTCGAAAATTATAATGTTTCAACTGAGCATATTGCAACGATCAATATTTCTTCAGATGACGAAACAGCAGAAAATCCACGATCTATTTGGAGTCCGACACCTCAACAATATTACGTTGAGATACCCGTTTCTTTGTACAAAGATGTTGTTTTACCATACAACAGCGAAACAAAAATTTGTGGCGTTCTCTCCACCAAGCCTATCCTGAACAGCAAAGTGGCATATTTTTACCACAATGCAAAGAAATTCCGATCCTTCTCGCCAGATGTTTGGTTAATACTAGCCCTACTGGTTTAATTTCGATCATGGCTATTAACACATCCGGGGAGGATCAATTTCTAAAGGTAGGCTCTATTTTAGGGCACTACACAACAGCAGAAATAGAATACAATGACGAAGAGAACAATGACGAGGATCCGGCATCTCCAACAACAAAAGATAATCCCCCTCCCGAAGACTTAACTCAGACAATAGGAAGAGCACGCACAAAAGAGACCACGGACAAAAGATCAGCCACTTCCCTATCTAATCCCGGATCCCAACCTGACTTCTTTCCCCCTTCAAGGCCCACTCAGACAAAGGGATGCACAAGGACAATAGCCAACACGGAAGGAGGCCACACCGACTCAACAAAAGCAAATCTCGAAACCGAATCTGATTTTTTCCTTCCTTCAAGGCCCACTCAGACAAAGGAACGCGCACAGTCCATTGACAATAACAGTGTAGGGTCAGACCACTCAACGCTACCAGCGGACACAACAACCGAACAAAGAAAATTTTCCGAAGACGAATGGAACAGCTTGAAGTTTAAATTCAATTTACCAGATTTAAACGAAGAAGAGCGAATGGAATTTTTGGACATGCTCAAAACACACCATGACGCCTTCAGCAAGAATGAATTCGATCTTGGAACATACGAAAACTATGAAGTAAACATCGAAACAGGGTCATCAGCCCCAGTAAGGTCGAAAATCTACAGGGTGCCCTTCCATCAACGGGAAATTTTGGACAAATACCTCGAAGAACTAGTCAGCATTGGCGTAATTAAAGAATGCAAATCAGCATGGCTCAGCCCATGCCTTCTCATAAAAAGAAGACCCGAAGGATATAGAGTCGTCGTTGACCTACGCGGCCTCAACGCAGTTACTGAATCAGTATCAGTACCCCTGCCTATCATCAGTGAAGCACTCGCAAATCTCAACGGCGCCAAATACTTCACCAAGCTAGATTTTCGAATGGGATTTTTTCAACTGAAGCTAGCTGAGTCTGCCATGGAAAAGACAGCA
This sequence comes from Lithobius niger, assembly GCA_023313725.1. Lineage (NCBI taxonomy): Eukaryota > Metazoa > Arthropoda > Chilopoda > Lithobiomorpha > Lithobiidae > Lithobius > Lithobius niger. The sequence goes on along the minus strand of JAHWFP010104974.1, from coordinate 21,577 downwards.
TTTCAGAGTGCCAACAAGGTGTATTGTTTTTCCAAACTTCCAATGGGTTTGAAAGTAGCGCCCGCCCACTTCCAATTCTGCGCCCAGCAGATTTTCGCAGAGATTTTAGGCACCTACTGTACAATCTACCTTGACGATGTGCTCCTCAGCTCCTCAAATTTCCGAACACACCTACTACACCTCAGCAAAGCCCTCTCACTAGTGGAGAAATCGAAAACGAAACTCAGCCCCGAGAAATGCATTTTCGCTGCAAAACCAGTCAACTTTCTTGGATTTATCGTTAACGAAGACGGAATACAGCCAGATAGAGACAAGATTAAAGCCATGGAACTTTTCCTACAGCCTAAAACGTCAAGGAAATACGCAGATTCATCGGAATGTTCGGATTTTTTCACCGACACATCCCTTCCTTCTCAGCTTACTCAATGGGCCTTACCAAGCTCACCAAGAAGAATGTGAAGTTTATATGGGACAAAGAAGCAGACGACGCTTTCAAGGGACTAAAGAAGGCTATGGTAAATGCAGCAACTCTATGCCACCCAGATTTTTCCAAGCCATTTTACGTCGAGGCGGACGATAGCGACGTAGCCCTCGGCGGCTGCCTCACACAAGTACACGACGGCATCACCTACTCTTAGCCTATACTTCAAGAACCTTGACACCTGCCGAGAAAAAGGAAAGTACTACCGTAAAGGAAATTTTAGCAGCGGTACACGCCTGTGAAACTTTTCGTACCTACCTCCTTGGTAAATCCTTTTTTTTTGGCATCGGACCACATGGCCCTGTATTTTTTATACAACAGTAGTGGATTATCTCCTAAACTAGAGAGGATACTAACAAGACTAAGTGAATACGACTTCGAAATCCAACATAGGCCTGGCAAGCTTATTCCTGTGAGTGATGCTCTATCACGAGTAGAGATACCAGTTTGGGTACTTGACTCACAATTCGCTGACTGGACACGAAGCCACGTCGTAGCAGAGCAGAAAGCAGACGACTATTTTGGAAAAATATGGCACAGCATCAAGGACAGCGAGCCAGCAGACGTCATAGATGCCAGTAATAAAAGGAACATTTATTACAAGGATTTCGACGGCATGCTATACAAAACATGGCTAAAAGACCCTTCACAAGGAAGATTAGAAGATATAGCCCAAGTTTGCATCCCCGAAGCTCTAGTAAACTTCTGTATTCGCGACTACCACTCCTCCCCCGCAGCTGGCCACCGAGCAGCCAAAAGCACCCTCAAGCTTATTCAACTACACTGTTTTTGGCCCACCATGATCAGGGACATCAATCACTACGTGAAGACATGCCTCATCTGTCAGCAGTACAATCGCCCTAACAAGCCATACAAAGCAACACTCAGAGCCTACAAGCATCTACAGAGACCAGGAGAGAGTTGGTCTATGGATTTGATAGGAAGATTAAACACCACTCACAAAAATAACGCCTACGTGATGACGCTCGTGGATGACTTCAGTCGCTACGTCATTGCTTTTGGAATTCCCGACAAACGAGGGGGGGGATTGAGGCTTAATGGCGCGTCGACAGCTTGGTCATTAGCGCCAACCTCAGTCACAGTGCAGTGGTCCGGGTTGCCACTGCACCACACATTACAGAGACATTATTCAAACCCCTAAACTAAATCTTGTCATACATCTGCACCTCCTGCAAAAATTGAAAAACACCGGACAGAAGGACAGACTTATCGCCCAACTGACGCGCAATGTCATGCGGAAGATGGAAACGACGACGAACACCATCAAGATGGCGACAATCAACAAGGACAAACGAGCCGAAACTATAGCTAGGAAGCTATACACCAAGCTTTTCGCACGATTCTCACCCCCCAGAGTGCTCCGCTCTGACCTCGGAGGCGAATTTTGCTCTAAAATTAATGCAGAATTATGCAATTTATTCAACGTGAAGCAAATAAACTTCACCCCCTACGCTTCTTGGACAGGAGGAGGCGTAGAGATCTGCAACAACTCGGTACAAACCGTTTTAAGGAAGATAGTAGCAGACGATCCACACTCATGGGATGACAACCTACAAGCAGCCTGCATCGCTTTGAATTCTACCCCCCACAGCTCTACACTGTTGTCACCCCACCTACTTCACTTCGGTGTCGAATTCAGGATCCCCAGCAGCTTGATCTTCGAACCTGCAAGGAAAGTTTACAACAGCGACGACACAGTAGTCAGACTGGAGACAAAACTGTTAAAAGCGTTCGAGGTGGTGCGTCAACAAAACGCTATCGCAACTCAATGTCACCAGAATTTCTACAACAAAACTGCACGCCCCTACAGATTCATGACAGACGATTATTTATTAATTAAATCCTTCGTGAAGATTGAAGAAGTCTCCTTCGTGAAGATTGAAGAAGTCTCCAGTGAATTGCAGAAAGTTTTGGTTGGATCATACAGACTAGTAGAATTCATCAACCCAGTCATCGTGAGAGCAGTGCACTACCTGGACCCCTTCAAAACCGTCAGAGTACACGTCAATCACTGTCGGCCTTACTTCATGCGATCAAGAAATCCGATTCAGCCTTTCTCCACGCCAGACGACATGGATTTGGCAGAAATCCAGAATGGAGGATTGAACGAATCCGAACAGGAAATCCGCGATCTGATTTCCAAACTGCATCTCAATCCATCCGACCACGCTGCAGAAATCGATGCACCCTGCCTGCACCCCCAGCAAAAGCTAACCCCTCCTCATCATGCTAACCCTCAGCAAGACACCACTCCAACTAAAGGAGCAGAGAATCGAAAGCGTAAGCCCCGCGAACCTCACACGTCTGCGACGTTACAAAAACGTTTAAGACTTAGAGAGCAAGAATTGGTAGAAAAGCGTAAGCTACGCCCAAACCACGGTTACCTGACCCGATCCAGATTAATACTCCAGAAATTAGGCGTAAGCGTAATTTCGACCAAGCATTAGTGCAGGATCACGAGTAGCTAACCCCCTCCCCCCTTCTCATACTGGAGAAACGCCATACAAATGTGAAGAGTGCATTCGAAATCACATTGAAATTCACCTTACGCAGATTTCGTTCTGTCATACTATTTAATTATGTAGCACATCGCATAAGCCAGCGAATTGAACTTAATTGGAAAGTTCGTGGTAATCCGTGCATACGATTTGCTGAACCAAATTCGCAACGTCAAAAATTATCACGACAGTCGCTACACATAGCGAGAGAACGTGTTAGGTGTGATGTTGCTAACGTTGGTAAAAAGCAAATACCCCTTCCCCATAACCAAATCATAACCGGAAATTGTAGAAAAATGAAAATAAAAAAATAAAATAAATAACTATTGCACTCGGAAATCCATCTGTCAATAATAAAGCCGTAGAAATTCCAGTTGTCAGCAACGTGTCAGTTCGGCACAAACTACCTTGACAATGGAGAGAAAACGTACAAATGTGAAGCATGCGGTACAGCTCCGTAGAAATCACTTTTCTTCGTAGTGCGATTAATAAGTTGCAAACTTACCGTAAAATTACTTCAGGTATCAGCATGACTCATTTTTATGTATTTATTGGTAAAATATGTTATAAGTATAAGCTCCCCACGAAATTGCAATAAAAAGAAAACGTACAAATGTGAAGAGTGCGGGACGAGCAACGCACATGAGATCCTTAGTGACGATCGTACAACATTTTGGTTGTGCAAATTGTTTTGGTTCCGTTCCGACGAATTGTACGAATTGGAATTGCGCACACATGTTAAGAATTAATAATTTAAGTAAAATTGCAAATGATGCACGATTCAAAGTTACGTTAGTAGGCTATCAATTGGTATAGAACAACGTTCACGGATCCGTCAAGCAAATTTACGAACAGTTAGCATAAGATATTTACGTCTAAGAATTATAGAATTAAGATTCACGTAAATAATTAGGAATTAGTACTAATGAGCCCTAACGGTTCAGCTAATCCCAAAAAAAAAAAAGAGCACGTTAGCCAATTCACGATGCGAAATTCCAAATTCGGACAATGGCGGACAAAGAACTTACCTACTCAGTCGCACTTACCAACGAAAATCGTACCTTAAAACGTAAAAATAATTCACAAAAACCATGTACGATTAACCTTGGTACCTTTAGGAAGCCATACATGCAACAATTATGTACGGATGGCACCTAGAAATTACTATTACAGTACGAAAAAGACGGAGTCCCGTCACGTTGCGCATTCTAACGCAAACATGAAAAAAAAAAGGTCAATCGAGGTAATTTCGCAAAGGTCATTTAGGAGCTCCGGCCATGGTAGCCTATAATTACCACAGTTACCCGTATCAGCCATGATCACCTGTATCGAGCATGGTCACCTAAAAATCATAATTGGCGAAGCAGAGAAGTTGCGATTCGGATTTTCATCTGGTACGCCAAACGAAAATTCGGAAAAGTCTAAATAGGAAAACAGGGAGACGAAACAAATGCGTACTTAACACAACCAATTTATTTGGGAAACAAAGAATTAAGTTACTGTACAACTTTACCAAACCCCCCCCCCCCCTCCCGCCACTATCGCCGGACCCAAACACGCCTTGATCGTAGGCGACTGACGGGAAGGGTCAAGGGAGGAACCAGAGGCCAAACAACGGCGATGTCGGCCCCGGGTTCCTGCGGCAGCGCCTCCACCACAAAAACATCAGGCTCCGCCTCCTCTTCGACGCGGGGCACCACCACCTCCTCTCGCCCGGCCGCTGCGGTAGGTTCGGGGTTCAGCCAGACGGCATTGTCAATGAGCCGACTGATGGCACCCCAAACCTCATGCCAGTCCCGGCTGGCAACGATCTCCGGACCAGGTGGATCCGGAGAGGCAGGAGAATCCTGAAAAAATTAAATAAAATAACAAGTTGAATCAATTATGCCCAAACAGTAATCACGAAACTTAAAACAAATCTAGAAATTAAGGAATAATTTTCACATGAAAATTTCCCACCCCCCCATTTTTTTTTCTCCTCTCTCTTTTTCTCCCCCCCCCCCCCAAATTTTGCGTCACACGAAAAATTTATTAAGAAATCAAGAATCATACCAACCTTTCGATTATTCCCCTATTGATACGAATTCTCCCCAATTCCGAAATGAGATAAAGAACGTTAAAGTAGTGATAGCCGACATCAGTAAATCAAAAGATTAAAACTACTGAGAAGTTCCAACCAGAAAAATTAATTTTGCTAGAAAGGCCTAAGCAACCAGACGTAATTGTTCCAAACCCCCCTCACAGGAAAATTAAAATCTATAGACAGCAGTCCGAAAATCCACCCCACGTCATCCTTCCCAATTTTATTCTGCCTTCCCAATTCTTCTCCCCCCCCCCCCCAACTCTCAAGAAATACCAAAAAGTTAAGCAAGTCAGTCTCTAGTAATCGAAAACAAAAAGACATAAGGCAAAACGTAATTCGAATAATTAAGAATTAACTTTCAGGTCAACACGACCCACAACAATGGCAAGTTGTTATATCGTTAAGGTACGCACATTCTGCATCGTTAGTAAGGAACTAGAACCTAAAAAGCACTTTAAAGAAATTGATTTGCTTAACAAGCTCAATGATTACTACCATTCAACGTAGTATAGCCTAACATAAACTTCAAAAGCAACTACGTTCCTTCAACAAAGAAACGAAACGTGGCCACCAACTTCGGCGGCCACAGAACTCTAAGACACAACAATCGGAACAATTTCTGTACGAATTACGTTAATTAAGTATCACATTCCCTTATGATTATTGCACAAATCACTGAAAAAAAAACAAAAAAAAAAAACGTACTAGTAACTTAAGGGTTGAATGGAAATCACAGTTGCTAACATTTTATAGGCCTAGAAAATTTTCGATGCCATTTTGGAACAGAGAAGGATTTCCGATCGCCAAGCCTAAAAGCACCCAAAAACCGCAGATTTTCCCAAACAATCATGAAAATTAATGTAAACTTAATAAAACATCCCATCAAACTTTCCAACTTACCACACATTCCAGCCGGTGAGTCGGACACCCGGGGTCGGTCCTCGGTTGGTTAGGAGAACTCTCCCGGCAATAGTGGCAACGACGATAGTGGAGGACGTCCATGGTTGTTGAAAAGTTCGATCCAACTGACCAAACTGCAGAAATCCAGGAAGCTGGAAAAATAAAATATCTCTCCCCCACACCCCCAAGGCCCATTCCTCCCTCGCATTGCGTAACAGTAAGGGAACAGAGGCACTGTCCAGCCACTCCTAAATACTTAGGGAATCAGAAAATTAATTTTGGACCGAAAAATTTAGGTCCACGAAACTGTGTATAAGACACCACAGCATCCGACAAACAATTGGTAACCTGTTCTCAAACCGCAGTCAACGTAACCGAAAAATTATCTGAGTAATGGACGATTTTAATTAAGTAAATCAATTACCAGCAATCCAATCGAGCCGAGCGACAAAAACTGCGCTGGGACAGTGGATTCCTAGCAGGTACCTTTTAACAACGAAATCGTTCGCCTTCTCGTCACGAGATGGCGCCACGAGCAAACGAAGCTTAGATTTCGCACAAAAGCGAAACGAAAGTGAAACCAGGTTCACAAAGCTATCAGCAGCGCTAGGAAATGTGAATAACCCACAAATAAACGAACAAAGTGCAGAAACGCACCCGATGCACCAACAAAATGGAAAATGAGTTAACAAAAATGTTTATTGCAGAGAAACGTTACAATTACGCATGTAAAATCACAATTCAGCCGAAACAGGTTACACCCGAAATTTTTTCTATTGTTTCAGGAAGACGACTTATAACAAGCACGACGACTCATTACAAGCACGACGACTTATTACAAGCAGACGACTTATTACAAGCACGACGACTTATTACAAGCAGAACGACTTATTACAAGCAAGGAGACTTCGTCACAAGAAAGATGATATTCCGCAAACATACTGAATTCTAAAGAAAGATGAGCCTTCCGCAGACAAGCGAAACTTCCACGAAATAAGTACCAGCAAACTAAATTCAACACCCCGAGAATGAGAGAAATAAGTTGTTTATTTTACTCCTGATTCTCCCAGTGAAATAAATTTAAGAGACAGGAGCCACATGGTAAATATTAAGAAACGACACCTAGTTAAGGAAAACGAAAATTGTAACACAGTCGAAATTTTATTGACCGATATTGTCACATAGGGCAAAAACTCGGAAAAATATTGAATTATTACGAAATTGAAAATCGTACAGTATTGTAGATGAAAATGTCTGACATGTATGTACCATCACAGTAAGTACTAAATAATACAGTATTAGCACTCAAACCCCCCCCCCCAAAAAAAAAAATTCCAGGAATTTTTTTTCTGTTTTGCATGAGAACTCGTCAAAGAACTTCGAAATTCTAACCCATAGGTGTCATCGACCAACAACTAGGCCCACTTAACAATCTTTCCACCCCAATAGTAAAATAGGATTCCGAATGTGTACTGAGGTTTATTATACGAGGGGGGGGGGGAGATGAGGCTTAATGGCGCGTCGACAGATTGGTCATTATACGAGGTCTTTTACTCACGGAAAACTTAAAAGTTTATAAAATTAAGGGTATTCTTAGCATAACCTGAGACGTTTTTCCTCGTATCTTAGTGGGAAGTTTACTCCAGTAAACGCCAGCAAGTAGAATCATATTACGGAATAAGTTAATCAAAGTACTAAATTAAAATTTAAAACTTTAGGGGATAGATCGTTACCCCAAGAAAGGAGTAGCCGACCTTATTTCAGAAAGGGCGTTGCAATTATTTTAAGAATTAGCACTTTCCGATATAAAATATTGGTATCGGTAACTAACGTTACACAACCAATACTTCTTACCAATATAACATTAACTTATTAACTGCAACAGTCTTACAACGTCCATTTATTATTATCAGAATAACATTAGCTTTAGCTTAACAGACGACACTCGGTGCACTTGGCCTCTGCCTCATGCACTTTTAATAGCTACCACATGTGGCCCTATCCAGATACTCAGTAGACATCAGTGGTCCGGCCCCAGAGCCAATCAGCTCTCCCTGCTACCGCAGCATCCAATTGCGCATCTTCAGCAATACAAAAGACCAGGATACGGCCCCCCTTTATAAATGACCTCCCTGGCTTTTTTCACTCTCTCTCCCGACGATTTTGGACCTAAAAAGCCACCCGTCTCTGAGCCGACCACTCCAGGATTCCCAGCCACAATTATTCTGAGTTAAGTAATTTTTACGATCGGACTTAGCCGAATTTTGAAGGAGCTTCCCTCCTTTAGAGCCTAAGTTCAGTTCAGAGTTGAGAAAGGGCGCATCTCTTATAAGAGCCCCCTTTCTCTTATTTTCCCTTGGTCCGATTAATTTAGGAGTGCTTTAATTTAATATTACGAAGTTTAACTGATTTAAAGGGAGGGATAACCCTAACCATAAATAACTGAATAAATAGCTTTCGGATCGTAGAACTTGTGTGGACTCCCTACTTTGCTCATTTATTGCTTTATGTGCTGTTGTTAAATTATTAGCATTTGTGCCTAAGGTACGATTATTATTATCGTACCACTGGTTCTCTGTAAGATCTTACAAAAAGGATATTACGAGAGATTTACAATGACATAAATAACTGAACTCAAACTTTCGGTTTAAACTTCCTGTCTGCGAAAGTCTCACGCACGCGAGGACGTCTCTATATCCAGTCCCAGTCACCGACGTTTGTGTTTAAGGTAAAACCGTATTTTTTCTACTTTATTAGTTTAAATAAGATATAGCGTATAAAATGTGTTATTTGTTTGAGTCTCGTAGGTTTTTAGGTGTGTTTTAGAAGGTGTCAGTAGGCTATTTTTCGTTCCGTCGGAACGAAAGGTGGTCGGATTCAGCTTGGACCGTTCATTCACGGATGGGGGTGGGGAGGGGTTTTTTTTTTTTCATGCGCGGGGTTTTTTTTTTTCGTGTTAGTGCGGAAAATGTCGCCAGGTACAAATGTGCTGTTCGCTTGAGTATCGTATGTTTTTAGGTGTATTTAGGTGTGTTTACAAGTGTCGGTAGCCTAGTTTTAGTACTGTCGGAGCGAAACGTTGGCGGATTGGGCCATTTCTCCATGGGTGGGGTTCTAGCATAGTAGCCTACGCAAGGTTTTTTTCTTTTTCGTGTTAGTACGATAAATGTCACAGGTTGCAACTGTGCTTATTTATGTTGGTTGCAATGGGATGTGCTGGTTGAATTTGTGTTGTGTACGGTAGTTTTGCAAAGTATGTCACATGGTAGAGCAGTGGTTGTGTAAAGCGCGGAAAAAGTGTTAGATTATCGAAAAAGTGTGGGTTATCAAAATTAACCCACGGTCACGTGTGTGGGTTTTGAGATTAACCATATATAACGGCTACACTTTTAGCACTGGGATGTGTTGGCGTGACGTCACCACCGTGCATTAACGTGTAATACCAGTGAAAATTAGTTGGCTAACTCTTGTCCATTTCTCATTTATGCTCATAGTATCCATGACACTTCGTTGTAGAGAGGCCATGCTGCGTGACTTGCTTCAACCTCTAGAAATGGTTGAACTTACATTTAAATACGTCAGCATTTACTGCGAGATGGGCTATTGCGCCTAAGTACAGCTTACTCGTATGCGGTTGTTTCGACTTGGTAGCTGGCCCACGTTTTGAAACTTTGCCGTGAGTTGGCTTTGCTATGCAACCATCATTATTACCTCAGACTGACGACGGAACTCCAACCTGTTTATTGTTTAATGTTTTCCCGTCATTTAATTTCAATTATAGTTCTCTTGTTTTGTTAAAATAGCCACGACTATCATAACTGTAAATCTCCAGAGCACTCCAGCTTGTTACCCCAAATAAATGTCACCCAATACTTTCGCAAATTGAAACACCATCATTAGTTCTTAAGTACCTTGTTTATTATTTTATTTTAGCTTAAACTAATACGCTCCCTCTCCAAAGGATTCGTGGCGTTGGGCCCGGGACCTTTATGCTGAAAAATTAATCTCCCCCCCCCCCCCTCCCCTCCCCCTTAAACTAAATCGCTACAACTTAACGCCCCCGGCCTCCCCCGCTCGAAGAATGTACGATATAATGGGGGCTATTGTCCGGTTTTAGCACAGTATCTTTCTTTTCATCCGTTCTTACAAAAAAAAGAGGGGGGGGGGGGGATTTCGTTTTTACAAATAATTCTTTTTTTCCCCGTTGACGCTGATGTCCAGATTCAAGTTTTGAGTTTGCAACTTGCATGTTTCAGTTTTGCGTTGGTTTTTGGCAGCATGCGAAAAGAAGAGCCCTTGTTTTGGTGAAAACACGGTCTTTTTTTTTCAGTGGTGAAAATTGTTATTTGGAGGTTGCACTGGTGTTCCGTTTTTCGTTAAAAAAAATTTTTCCTGGTATGAGTGGTGGTATTTTCTTTTCCAACAATTTATAAAATTGTTGCTATACTCGTGTTAGGTGAACTTTCCCAGACGATTTTTGACACGTTTAAATTTTATAGGATTGTAGGGCGATAGTAAAGTGTCCTAATTCGTGTTATAAATCGTCATGGTCATTCCTGATTATTTCCCCACATACCCTTAGTCATTACCCTTTTTGTCCCGTTAGCTTCCCACCATTCCTACCCCAAGTTACCGTTTCGACAACTGTTTTACTTGTAACCGCTGTTTCTTTCCCCTTGTGTTAAACTTGCTTCCCAGAAAATATTTGAGTGGTTCATGCCAATTTTCGTGGTTTGTAAATGCGAGACTGCACCAATCTTATTTTCAAGCTGTACTTTGACTTGCTTTGGGAACGTGATTTTTTTCTCTTGGTTTTTTTTTTCATCCCCTTGTTGTCTGGATTTTTCTTTTGGTTAAATCGAAAACATTGTGCTGGGAGGAAGTGGGCCACGAGAGAAACAGTATTAGTGATGATTTTGGTTGTGCTTGGTTTTTCTTGATTTTTTTTTTGCTAATCTTTGTTTTTTTCCTCCTTTACGTTCAACATGGATCCAAACCTTTCAATGGTCGCCAAGGAGGGCTGCGAGTCTCGATCTCCTACGCAGTGTATTGGTAGCGTCGTACTTTCTATGGCTGAGAACTTGTCACCCGATCACGGTAATGTGAACTATCTAAGTAGAATAAGTAATTATAGAATTTTTCAGTCGAAAATTTTGAAGTCAAGGTTTAAACTTGTTTAAATTTGGAGCATGATGTCAAGTTTTTAAGGTGTAGGCATTAACATGGTTTATTTTTACACTCCTCCCCTCCCCTTCGTTACCCATCTTAGTACTAATTTCGACCTGGTTAAATCTGTTGCAACTTGTTGAATTCGGATTTCACGATAAAAACCCTTTTAAAAGGCCACTGTGGAGTTCGTTGGTAACTCTTCTGTAATTTTTTTCTATGGTGGGTGGCCCTTGGTTTTTTTAAAATTAGTTAATTTTCTTTACTCGAACCTTTTTTGCTGTCTGCACTATAGTTACTCTTTAGTAATTTATTCCCCAAACGGTCACTGTTGTTGAATTCAGCACTTATGATAAAAAAAAAAACCCATTTGGTCACTCCCTCTCCCTTCAGCTTTTTGCGGTCGGGTTTTAAGCGTCGCAGCTCGTTTAAGTCATTGTTTCACGATAAAAACCCTTTCTGAATGCCACTGTGGAACCTTGGTGATGACGTTGGTGTGATTCTTGAATGTTTGACTGCACTGGTTTGCTCCTTCAATTTAAAATTCCTTCTCTTCGACTTTTTTCGATTCCTACAATAACTCCATTTCCTTTTAGTTTTCAATGAACAGTTACCGTTGTTCGATTCAGCATTCATAATAAAAATCCTTTCTGAAGGCCACTATGGATGTTGGGTCGCATGGCTGTGAACGTTTGATGTAATCTTCCTTCACTAAAATTAAAAATATTACCATAACTGATTTATCACAAAATTTTTTTCATTCCTAGTTTACCCTCCCCCCCCCCCTTCATTCACATTTTTTTCAGCGGCTGATTTCGAAAGATTTTTAAGCGTCGCGGCTCATTTGAACCGTGATTTCACGATAAAAACCCTTTATGAAGGCCACTGTGAAATCTCGGCGGCGATGTGGTTGCGATTCTTGGAGGCTGGATCGGTTTCTGTCATTTCAACCTTTGACAGGCTGCTGTTGGTTCTCACTGGTTTAGCTACTTTTAACAAAAAAGAGAAATTCTTCGCTAGTCTTGCCAAAATATAAGATTATTTTGTTATGCTGGGACACTAACTTCGTGATAAGTTACTGCTAGGCATTTCGCTATTTGTTATTGTGTTGTCTATTTTAAATCATGCTATCGTTTGGGTTTTCTTTTAACATAAACTTGTTGCGATGGTATAAACCGATTTCTTTTCCCGAAAACTTTCACGTATAGTGTACTGAAATGTGGTATTTTATTGTTTGGGAGGCTTGGCTTGCGAATTTTTCTTCTTTTAATGCTTGTGGCTAATCGATAATTCGGGGTTTTCTTGCTTCAATTATTATGATTACTTACCACTACTACATTTGCAGTGATAGGACTGCGAAATTTAAGTGGGACCTCACATTTTCTGAAGCTTAAATCTTTTTGTAAATAAATCTCGTTCTCATTAACTTCCCCTTGCGTACTTTTTCATTTTCATAATTTTTTTCTCTTCAAAATTTTTTTTTGAGGTGTTACGTTGTATTTTCTATTTTTGATTTTTCTTGTTTTATTTATTTGCTTTTATTGTATGTCTTGTTATCCTATGACTGGGGAATATTGCTATTCTTCGTAATCTAGCTATTTTTGGAAGTCGGATCTTAGATTTTAGTTGCTTCTTTTTTCTTTAACTGGGCTTTTTTATGATAACTCGGTGTCCTTAAGTTTCCTCCTTAAAAATTTGTCAGGCTCTTCTTAGTTTTTGAAATTTTGGAGTGAGTAGAAAATTAAGAGTTGGACTGGATTTTCTGTCTAGTGTTCTTTTTTTTTTTCTTGGTCTTGGGGATGGCACTGACGAGTGATAGGGCTCTCTTATAAGATTTATATGATGCTACTAAAATTTTCGTACTTTTGTTTATGTTTTTTTTTCCTTTCTTTCACCATAATGGCTGTGTAGTTGTTTTATGACCGTGTCTCTGATACGTTTTCACTTTGTGTTTTTTGTGGTTATTTCTTGATCATCTGATAATGTTACTGCTTGGGTTACAGTGCTGGTTTGGCATAGTTTCTTGTGTTACGTTTATCCTTTATAAGCGTTCGTTTTGTCCCATTTTCCCTTTTCCAGATAAGTTTCCGTTTGTAAACTCTCCCCACCTTCTCCTTATCTTCCCTTGGAAGTGTCTTTGCATGCATCTCGTAACCGGTCCTTAGTGTAATTTTTAAGGAAACCTGAAGGTACACTTTTCCTCCCCCCGTTAATGTTTTTCGGTTTGTACAGTAAATAGTCCTGAGGGTGTGATTTTGGATCGGTATATCTGCTAAGACCTTTTATGTTGCCATTGTGGTTTTTTTTCTTTCCCTCATCATTTTTTATTTTTTTTTATTTTTTGCATCTTCATTCCCTCTTAGCTTTTCGTGTTGGGTTATTATGTTTGATTGATTTTGCTACAAAACTGCAATTAATTTGTCATGCTGGGATACATAACCATATAAGTTATTGATAGGCAATTCACAGGGGTGAATGTGTGAAGTCTTACGTGACTTTAGTGTAACTATTTATTGTGGTTTCTTTGGTATGGTGCTAACTGGAAACTGTTTTAATAGTTTAAACCTGAAGAATTTACAAAGTACTTTCGCTTAGGCGTACTGAAATTTTTTTTCTCCCTAAATTCTTTGAGTGGCTTAATCGCTTTGGAATTTTATTTACCCGTTCCCTAATAAAAACATTAAATTTGAAAGTTGGATTACTTATTTAGGTAGTTTTTTAGGTAGTTATTTAGGCATTTCTTATTGTGATGGTACTAGATATTTAAAAAAAAGTGGGACACTGTTTTTTGGGGTTGCACCGGGGTTATATCGCATCTCGCGGTAGAAACGCTACAAGTTGAACTCTTTTGCTTGAGAGCTCGAGGTTCGTTTCAATCTCGGTACTGCTTGTTTGGTGAGTATTTAATACGATCTTTCTTAATTTTATTAAATGCCTGCTCGTTGCAGTTTATTTATCTTAAGCAGGTTATTGTGAGGCTGATCACTCTCATATTGTTTCGTGGTAATTTATTTTCCTTAATTTAATATTAAGCCATGTTTAATCTTGCGTTATTTATTAAGTGTCACGTGTTGTTATGCTAATTCTCATTCTCCTTTAAATGCCAGTGTTCCTTTTTCATTGGCGTGTTCCTGGCTCATTGTCTGAGAGTGGACGACGTCATTCTCGTCTGCAGCCCCTCATCAGCTGTTTCTGATGTCACGAAACAAGATGGTGTCATTCCTTCACGTCGTGTCTAACCGTGTCTTACTCTACAACTACTTGTACGCGGTATTCTCATCCTTCAACTTCACTTCCACGGAAGATGGCCATTCAGTGCACGATGGAGTTTCTTTGTGGTAACTGAACTTGTATTCCTTAGCCTTATTTTCAACTAAGTGTTGATGCCCTAGGCAATAAACTGGCTTAACATCGTTACAATGAGGTTTCCCTCACTGCCGTTATTTACCACTGTTGCTCTATTGCGAGCTAGGAAATGATATTCTATTGTCCGAGGACCCGTTTATATCTTAGGTTAAATATATTTTCCTTAATATATCCTAGGTTGGTTAACGTGTAATACCAGTGAAAATTACTTGGGTAACTCTTGTCTACTTCTCATTTATGCTCATAATATCCATGACACTTCGTTGTAGAGAGGCCATTGCTGCGTGACTTGCTTTAACCTCTAGAAATGGTTGAACTTACATTTAAATACGTCAGCATTTACTGCGAGATGTCGGGTTATTGCGCCTAAGTACAGCTTACTCGTATGCGGTTGTTTCGACTTGGTAGCTGGCTTTGCTGCACGAATCTCCGTATTTTTACACAACCATCATTATTACCTCAGACTGACGACGGAACTCCAACCTGTTTAATTTTTAATGTTTTCCCGTCATTTAATTTCAATTATAGTTCTCTTGTCTTGTTAAAATAGCCACGACTATCATAACTGTAAATCTCCAGAGTACTCCAGCTTGTTACCCCAAATAAATTTCACCCAATACTTTCGCAAATTGAAACATGCCTTTGTATAATTTTGAACATCATTAGTTCTTAAGTGCCTTGTTTATTATTTTATTTTAGCTTAAACTAATACGCTCCCTCTCCAAAGGATTCGTAGCGTTGGGCCCGGGACCTCTGCGCTGAAAAATTAATCTCACTCCCCCCCTTGTCCCAGGTGGCATTTTCATTTTCGCTCTGGCGTCCCTCCCGAAGGGTTTCACTCTACCAGCAAGGTACTTGCAGGAGTTCCGGCGGCTGTGTTCTCAGTACGCCGGTTATCAGCGGCTGTTTACTGATGGGTCAAAGTCAGACGTTGGCATGGCGTGTCTTTGTGTGTGTAAGGGAGTGACGGTTGCCCATCGCCTTCCATCAGGCTATTCTGTGTTTTCTGCAGAGCTTTTGGCTCTCGGTTTGGCGGTGGAATGGATCCTTGACCTTCAGGGCACGCATTTCATTGACTTTAGCGATTCCATGAGTGCCCTGGAGTCCTTGGCGAATTACAATCCTCGGAACCCCTTGACACAACATGTCCAAGCTTTGCTTTCCCGCTTGCCTGGCCAGCGGAAAACCGTACTTTTCTGCTGGATCCCGGGCCATGTTGGGATAGATGGAAATGAGTAAGCGGATTCTGCCGCGAAAGGGGCCCTTTCTGGCCCTCTCGGAAGGGATCTCGGCCATGTTCCCTCAGACGCCTTTCCAACTCTGCGCCTGAGGTTACACGCTTTTTGGCAAGCCTTGTGGGACAGTCAAGACGGTAATAAGTTACGAGCTATTAAAGGCACTGTTGAGGAATGGCACTCGGCATGTCGCCGCAGTCACCGTGAGGAGGTGGTGTTGGCCCGTTTGCGCGTTAGTCACACTCGACTTATTCACTGTTTCCTTTTGCGGGGGTTGACCCTCCTGAATGTTCTTGGTGTCGACGGCCACTTACGGTCCGGCACTACTTTGCTGATTGTCGCCATCTTGATGGTGTTCGTCGTCGTTTCTGTCTTTTGCATGACATTGCGCGTCAATTGGGTGATAAGTCTGTCCTCCTGTCCGGTGTTTTTCAAGTTTTGCAGGAGGTACAGATGTATGACAAGATTTAGATTAGGGGTTTGAATAACATCTCTGTAACTGAGGTTCGCGCTAATGACCAAGTTGTCGACGCGCCATTAAGCCTCAAACCCCCCTCACTCCCCCCCCCCCTTAAACTAAACTAAATCGCTGCAACTTAACGCCCCCCTCCCCAAGTCAAAGAAACGCGATAATACCAATAATTAACACAAATGTGATTTACGTTGGCTTGAGCACAACCCGCAAACTCTAATCGCTCTTTGCACTTTGGAGATAGGATTTGGTTTTCAGTCCCGGTTTTAAAATTAAAATCCAAATGGAATAACAAAATTATATATTGGGAGTATATTTACTTAGCGAGATAATGCCCATGTCACTTATGATTCCTTGCGAGTCTGCCCACGGTTGCAATAACATGATGGAAGAATGGAGTAAAAAACTCAGTAACAGATTATATGAGGGCGGGGGGGGGGGGGGATTGAGGCTTAATGGCGCGTCAACAACTTGGTCATTAGCGCCAACCTCAGTCACAGTGCAGTGGTCCGGGGTTATATGAAGTCAAACCAAGCAGTGCTACATAAAAATATACAAATTTCAATTGTCGTCATCAGGTTAGCAATAAAATTAAAGCATGGCAAAAGCCACTAAGTTATCCTACATTAAAAGCATAAAAACAGTTATTTAAAACGGATAAAAACCACCAATTTCTCCCCTCAAAAGAGGCAGAAATGGCAGCTGAAATGCACAACCCACCTGCTCCGTTGGAAAACCAAATCGCAAGGTGTATGCAAATCAGGGTCACGTGTTTCATGGATGTGATCCATTCGTTTGTTATGGGGGTTGCACAATATGCCTGGCAAACGAGTCGAGTTAAGTGTTTTAATCACCGGAAAGTATGTTGTTAATGGGTTCCCACTCGGGTACATCAACAAATTAATTTCAAAATCATTGACCCAAGAAAAGCATTGTTTCAAGAAAAACACACTAGACCACGTATTAATCTTCCCGTACCCCTTTTTAAGGTTCAGAGATTTGGTGATGCTAGTATAGGGAAGAGCACGCCCCTCCTCCCATCCCGAATGGATCGTCACACAAAAGTGAAACTCTCAGTGTCCCTCGCACAATGAACGATCCACTCTAACTATACACAAAAATAGACTGCACCCAACCTTAGATTCTGCTGAAACGATATCTAAGTTTTGTGATTTTGGTTTTAATGTGCATACCCTGTGACCCCTTTCCCCTCCTGCTGGCATTTAGCTAACATCTGTATCTCAATGCCTGTGCAACACTCCCAATGCAGGATGGAGAAAGAACCTTTACTTAGACTGTAAAAAAAAAAATAGGAAAAAAACATGCAAAACACTTTATCTCGAGCTTCGAGTATTTTCAAACCTACCTCACTTTTACAATCGTGTATCCTCCCCTCACATGTATACAAATAGTTTAGTGTAACGAGCTGGAGTTTTGACATTACGTTGATGTGTTGTCATACTAATCAGAATTTGCCAAAGATTTATCTACCAGTGTTTTATTGTGTATCCTGTAACCTTAGCTGCTTTGAAAACCCTGAACAAGTGCAAATTTTTAAATGATGTTAACCTCTTAAGATCTATAAACTTGTGCATTTATCGTTGTTATCCGCATATCATAACAGGTGCAATTTTGTCATTAGTGGAGTATCGCAGTTTGGAAACGGCTCCCATTATGTCTTCTGTCTTGTACAATTTGGCCAATTAGTTGGTTAATTGTTCACTATAGAGAGTTGGCACTCCAGTTACCCTGCCAATTTTCTTATTGTCCGCAAAAGAATATGTGCATGGGTAGTGGGAAAAGTCTTGTTCGTGCTGACTGCCACTAAATTTGGGCAAGAAAACAGAATGATCTGTGAAAGGAATCGTAGCCTAATTGTTAAAAAAAAAAACTTATTGCCACATTTTATTCTAGTTCCTAGTTACGTAGAAGATTTTTGTTTCTTTCTAACTGCGTGTAAATGATACGGCGTGGACTCGCAGCTTGAGTTGGTAAAAATAGTTGGATTTATGATCTCATGTTCTCGGAAAATTAGCGCTTGGAGGTTAAAGTTTATAGTCACCCAATTAGTATTTTGCTCGATTTGTTAAGCAATTTTTTGGGAACAAAGTGTTAGTATGAACCGATGCCGCCAAAGGATTTACAGTTTGGGAAGGAATCTTTATTTAACAAGATTTTTTTTGGTAAATGTGAACCGAACACTGCCCGATGTTTTTATTTGGTCACAACTCTGTATGGCTGTCACTATGGACCCGAGTCTCTATGAGTTGCTCCCCCCCCCCCCACCCCAACTTCTTTGCCCATTAAAGTGAGGAGAAATCTCTGAGGCAGTTCAAAGGTATGGATGTGTGTAAGCAATTACCAAGTTGTGCGTGACAATAAGCGAATAGAAATTTGAAGTGATTTGAACCCACCCATTTTTGATTTTGGTAGAATTACGTTTTCTTTTTCTTTTCGAACTTGTGCCTCCCTGCGTAGAGCTTAGAGGAAGCTGGTCTAGAGACAGTTTCGGTTTGGGCAGAAAATTTTGGCCTAGTTTTAGTTGTTTTGGGCTCCACTGTCTGTGCAGGATCAGTCCCCAAATGCACGACTTGGAGTCGGTTAGTGAGTTGAAGCTAGGTGTACTACTAAGTGTGCATTGAGAGACCACTTAGCTGTGTGTATTGATTGTAGCATGACTGCTGAACATCACAATGTGTGTGCATACTTTACCCTTTAACCTCCACATTATGGTAGTATTATTTACTCTGCCCTTAGTACGTGACCTGTGCCCCCACTTGGTGAAGGTGGTTAGTAGGATGGTCTTCAGGGAAGCTAGACTGTACGATTACCTTTGCTCACTTTTTTCACAATACTGTTGAGTTGTGAATGAGGTGTTGACCCACCCACGGTTCTAATCTAATAACTTTGCAAGTCTCTTTTGCTTAATAAAAAAGCAGTAAAAAGATCCCTTACCTTTTCACTAATTGCCTCATTTCCTCTTACCACAAACCTGTCACTGCATGTTGAAGTGCACGACTTCCCAAATCTCAACATTATGAACTTAGAATGCATACGAACTTGGCATTAATTTTGGCATCAAATTAGATCCTCTCGTCTAGACTGACATACCCTTAACCATCTAACCTGGTACCAGAAAGTTAGCTGTGCGCGATGCAATGCTTCGCCTAATTTGTGGGTAATTGGCAGTGTACTGATGGTGTAACATGGTGACGAAAAAAGTCGGCACCACTCCCTCGTCAGCTGTAGTAGAATAATGAAGATGTGTGAACTGTGTAGCTCTGTATCTGTAAATATGTTCCAGAGCATAAACAAAACTAAAGAAAAAAACTAATACAATTATACAAAAAAGAAACCTTGGTCACAGTGAATGAATCATCCAATGAAAACTGTCGAATCACTTTCAATACGTACTACACATGTATTCTGTTGAAATCGATCTAACTCTTGTTTTATTTTCCTATCATGTACGACCTGTGTCAAGCTGCAAAACGGAAAACGGACTTATCTTAAATTCATGTACTTTTCTCACTTCATCAGTAGTTTTCTGGGGCTGCAGGGGGGGGGGGGGGATTGAGGCTTAATGGCGCGTCGACAACTTGGTCATTAGCGCCAACCTCAGTCACAGTTTAGTGGTCCGGGTTGCCACTGCACCACACATTACAGAGATGTTATTCAAACCCCTAATCTAAATCTTGTCATACATCTGTACCTCCTGCAAAAATTGAAAAACACCAGACAGGAGGACAGACTTATCACCCAATTGACGCGCAATGTCATGCGGAAGATGGAAACGACGACGAACACCATCAAGATGGTGACAGCAGGATAGACTGGTGATAGTCCTGGGAAAGGCGTGGATGCAGCGTGTGTCGGCAAAAGTCTCAGGATTTAATTGGGAAGCCATCGTTGTTTATAGCGGTGAAAGTGGGCGTGGCGCGAGGGAATCTAGTCAGCGTCGTCGTGGTCCAATACGCACAGCTGTGGTCCAATACGCACGGAGCTAAACACTCGTAACGCAAATTCAGCAGTGAGTAGATTAATGAAAATTTACTTCGAAAATTACCGGGAATTTATCCATGTTAGTGAAAGCATTCTGGTTTGTTTTTTGTGGTTTGGTTTTTTGTGCAACATGTCCACATTTATGCAATTTGAAGCCTATAATAGTAAAAATGATTGGTCTCAATATATTGAAAGATTAAATAACTATTTTACGGCGCATGATGTCGACGCTACAAAATATATACCGATTCTTTTGTCCTTGTTGAGCGCCGCTCATTATAAATTAATTAAGAGTTTATGCAGTCTGGCACTCCCTAGCACTAAGACGTATGTGGATTTATGTAAGCTAATGTAAGAAAGCCTTGACCCTACCTCCGAAAATCTTGCAACAACACTTGTAACTTGCCCTTTATTTCCTCAAATTTTCGTCCCATTTCCTCAAATCTCGAATTTACATATTTTTTTTTTTACCTTTTTTGGTAGGAGGGAATCCATTGTTACATAGTACAAATTATTTGATAACTTCAGTCAATTTATTCGAAGGGAATTTTCGGCTTTTCAGAACACAAACGATCTACAACCTTGGAAACTTTATAAAATTTTATTAGTTCTTGGCGATCTTTTTTGAATTTTTTTGTTTTATTCTATGATCTGGCTACAGGGCTTCTTAACTTTCTCGCCACCACGATTTCCTTAATTTTTTCTCTTTTCTCAGTAACCAGGTTACAAGGTTATGTAACATTGTCGAACCCCGCCTACTCCCAATAAGATTGTGAAGTGATATTGGTTTTGGAAACGGGATCAAGGGGAGTTCGAAAGTATTCAAAAATATATTTCTGAATTAAAAAATTGAAAAACACCGGACAGGAGGACAGACTTATCGCCCAATTGACGCGCAATGTCATGCGGAAGATGGAAACGACGACGAAAACCATCAAGATGGCAACAATCAACAAGGAAGTGCCGGACCGTAAGTGGCCGCCGACACCAATAACATTCAGGAGGGTCAACCCCCCGCAAAAGGAAACAGTGAGTAAGTCGAGTGTGACCAATGCGCAAACGGGCCAACACCACCTCCTCACGGCGACTGCGGCGACACGCCGAGTGCCATTCCTCGACAGTGCCTTTAATAGCTCGTAATTTATTGCCGTCCTGTCCATCCCACGAGGCTTGCCAAAAAGCATGTAACCTCAGACGCAGAGTTGGAAAAGCGTCCGAGAGAACAAGCCTGAGATCCCTACCGAGAGGGCCAGAAAGGGCCCCTCTTGCTGCAGAATCCGCTTGCTCATTTCCACCTATCCCAACATGGCCCGGGATCCAGCAGAAAAGCACGGTTTTCCGCTGGCCAGGCAA
>JAHWFP010104970.1:0-12402 GCA_023313725.1 Lithobius niger | reverse complement strand
CTGCGTGAAATAGCCTTTGCAACATTTGAGTAGGTTAGAGTGAACGTAGCAAAACCGTTTCTCACGAGAAGCAAAGTAGGAAAATGAATACCTTTGCAACATGTACATGTATCTGAAAAGTAATGCTGCAAAACTAGGTCATGCAGGGAAACCGACCGGAAGGTTTAATTTTGTTAAGTCAGTTTCACAGTTAACAATTATTATATTTTGCGTTTCAACCTTTCGCATCTTTCCACATAAAACCATGCGAACCTGAACCTTTGTGCCTCAGCAAATATGTTTGTTTTCCAAAATACATCCCTGTATTGTGGTGTCATATTTTCGTAAAGAAAAATACGCTTCCTATTTCATTTACCGTAGATGTTGTCATTTGAACTGTTTTTTTTTTCTTTTTTCGGCATGATAAGCCAAGCGTCTCTTCAGTCACGTGTTTGAATTATACGAGTAAGATACTTGATCGTGATTTGTTCTTGTTTGGGAATCAGTAGGCAGCGTCAACCACGTTGTGACTGCAAAAATTGATACCCAAATAGTCCTTATCGGCTAGCATTCGTACTACGTCAGACTGGTTTTCATTATCAACCAATCCGCTTGGTTTATCTCCAAGTTTCGATTTCTATCATACGGTTCTTTTTCTTTTGATCCTTGTTTTATGTCTTCAAATGATTTCACCTAACCAGCATGTTCATTTTTGTTTTCTTTTAACAACGTAATTTTGTTTTCCATTTGCTTGACTGTAGTCTTTAATTTATTATTTTCTTCTTTCAACTCTCCGTACTTTTCATACGCAGGAAGTCCAAAGGGACAGTTTTTTTTTGTGTGTTTTTACTACTTTTTTAACTTCATCTTAATCGTCTAGAACGTTATGATTCTTTCGTAGAATGTCACTGTTAAAGTCATCCTCCGTTGTTCCAGTGTATTTAATGTAATTTTGCTTTGAGGTTTGGTCTAGTTCGTTTGGTCTCCCTCGTTGTTTCCAGTGTCATTTGTCATATCTGATTGCCACCATTTGTTCCACCTTCAACGTCCTTCCGATCAGATACTGATTTTTTCCCCCTTTTGCTAGTTTGTTAGTTTTCCTTTTCCTAAATGGACACCACCGCCATTCTTCCCTTTTAGGTTGTCCTTTTCCTCTCCATGTTGTTTCACTAATTTTTGCAAATGCTTGATGGAATTTTGAGTTGCTGACTAAAACAGTAAGCAAAATCATTTTGGCTGCCAAGTTTCTCCTCACAGTCACTGAATTGAGCCTTCCAATCCTCATTTTCCTTGCTTCACAGAACAGGTAGAGTATTTTCCCCCTCAAATTCAAGATTTTAGGCACTTTTGCTCTCAATTTCAAGGTCTAAGGGTTGCTTCTGTCCTTTCATCGGAAGTCGTAGAGGCACCTGTCATCAACTTTTGGACCTTCGAACTTGGCAGACTTCTTAAATTTCGTTTTGGAAAAATGTAATTCATTTTCTGCATTAACATAAAAGGATTTTCAAATCGTGATGGCGACGGGCTAGCATGAAAAGAACTACTAGCAAACGGCCGATTCAACATCTCTGGTGTAGTTCTTATAGTGTCCGCGGCCTATCTTGAGTTCGCCCCAGAACGAACACAGATAATCGATTGTATGTTTTTAGTAGCAGAGTGCCTTGTTGATATCCAAGATGGTTACAAAAACAACGGCGGCCGTCGATTAAAGGCGCTCCCTCCAGGAAGACTTACTTGAAGGACTCAAGATACGCTGCGCACACAATAGTATTGCCAACTATGCTCAATTTTTATGAAGGACATGTTTAGTTAATGGTTATTCTTTAAGTAAAAGCATGACAGCCACGGGCTATCAGAAGGAGGACTACTAGCAAATCAAATGGCCGAATGATTTTTGTCGGAAGTAATTTGATATTGCGACTGTCGAAATAACACGTTGGCGAGCGTTAAAGGGATATACCTCCCAGGATCATTTTTCTCGATCCACCACATCAAGTACGGCCCCAAAGGTCTATTTCCTTACCGTTAGTCAATCCCTTGGTAAAAATCCGTTTTAAAATGTGGCGTCTAGGAGATTTTCCGTTGAATAATTGTTACCTTTATTTACTGTATCCTACACGTATATGATGCTTTGCACGCTTAAAATAATCATGACGTTTCATCTCTGTGTGTTCATGTACTAATTTTCTAATAATTACCATGAGATCAAAAACCTAAAACACTAGTGCGGTAAAATTAAAATTAATTATTCCAATGGATCACCTAAAGCAAAATAATAGAAAGAAAATTATAAGTTGTAATGTTAAAATACGAGAATCATTCCGGTCTTTGACGAGTCAGACTTTAACTTGGTGCTGTTTCATGTACTACTCCCATTGCCAACCGAGACAGCAGCTACGTTCGTCGCTGGGAGGAAAGCAGCTACCACCCCAGCCGACCTTGAAGCTGGCAAATTCGCGGATTGTGATCTCCGCATGACTGTTATAAGGCAAGCGGAATGTTATAAGGCAGGCCGGGTGTCCCTTTACCTGTAATCCGTCCTAGCTTGAGGGTGAAATAAACTTAACCAAAGAACCGGGGAACCCCTATGAAAGTAAGCTAAAAGGGCACAACTTTTGCTACCTTCGTCCCTATACGAACAGGCTTGGCTTTGAGTCGCTGTCCTGCGGTTCTTATTTTGTACTGCCACTGAACATCCGTATAAGCTACTTGACAATTATTGGTTATTTCATAAATAACTTACACCACTGCCAGACCATGTACTTGCCTATCTTGAGGCAGTACTGGTAAAATACCCACTTTTAGTGCGAACCCCCCCCCAAAAGGCCCGTTTTGTCCCTTATTTCACATAGCGGCTAACAGTATGTCCCAGAAGTCCCGTGCCAGCCAAATAAATCCTTAAGACTTGGGTATGGGTTGCTGATAATAACACACTCGTATAGGAAGTCACCTATGGCGAATCCTATGATGCCATCCAAAATGACCTTGGAGGTCGTATTCAAGGTCATCCAATTTGTATCTTCTAACATACGCAAGATAGGGGCATGACGTAAATTAGAAAGTTATGGGGGATCGTGCTACTTGTACAACACAGGAAGAAGAACAAAAATCGCATGCAAAACATGGAAGATATTGGCGAAAGAATTTGGGTGGTGCAGAGAAGCCATCCATGGGGCAACAGGTAATACAGAAAGAGTTGAACCATCAACCTGAACAGTAACAAGTATAGAATTCTTGCCTGTTTTTGGTAATACTGCAAAATAAACGCCAGTGTCAGATTTAAGGCAAAAGGACCGGGTGGGCAAGCCCTGAAAGGTTTTTTTTCAAACCCTTATTTTTTTCTTCACTTCCGTTTAACCACTAGTTGGTTTCTCAATGCTCGAGTAGCCGTTCCCTGCATTTACCAAACGTAAATGCGCGAGTTTCCGTGCGTTTACCTATGTACATTTACCAGAATTTAAACCATGGTTCATATTAGTTGAATTTGGGACTCGTACTTTTGAAGTCGTGGTGTTAAGTTAGTATGAGGGGAAGAAGGGATGGATTATGTTGACATATCTGTTCCTTACTACCCCCACCCCCTCACTTACACAGGCACTGTACGCCGTTTTTTCCCACGCAGATTGTGCTAAGTTAATGTGTCTTGAAATCGGCCTAATTGGCGCATCGGTCGTATGCATTTGTCAGGAGATAGTTTAGCGGGTGGGGTTGGGGAGGGGGGGAAGACCTTTTACTTACAAGGGCCTTATCACTAAAAGAAAACGTCAAATTTGTTTAAATGATCGCCTCTGGCGCTATATCTGGGGGTGGGGGTTCTTGTGGTAAAAATAATGGATATGCAGGTTAAGAGCGGGAGGTAAACAGCAAAAAAAAAGCCATTGAATTTTCGTGACAAAACGGGGGCCTTCCAGGGCTTACCCACCCGGCCGTTTTGCCGTAAATCCTCCTCTAGCGTTTATTTTACAGTATTACCAAAACCAGGCAAGAATGCTATCTTTGTTAACGTTTCATTTGATGGCTCAGCTATGTCTGTATTATCTGCTGCCCCGTGGATAGCTTCTCGGCACTACCCATCTTCTTTCTCCAATATCTTCCTTGTTTTGCATGCGATTTTTGTTCTGCTTCCTGTGTTGTACAAGTAGCACGATCCCCCACAACTTTCTAATTCATTTTATGCCCCTATCTTGCGTAGGTTAGGGGATACAAATTGGATGACCTTGAATACGACCTCCAAGGTCATTTTGGATGGCATCATAGGATTCGCCATAGGTGACTTCCTATACGAGTATGCTATTATCAGCAACCCATACCCAAGTCTAAAAGGATTTATTTGATTGGTACGGGACTTCTAGGACATACTGTATAAGTTTCATGGCCAAAAACCGAGAAAAGCCGAGGAGAGAGAATAGTTGGTTTCTGGTTGAATGATCGGAAAAAGATGCTTTTTAATTCCAAGTTCATACACGAGCTCGTCTCGAACAACCAACAATACCTATTAATGCTATTACAACAATAGAAAAACCTGACATAGGATAGGCTCGAACGGACTTCAATATGCTTACAGCGACCTCAATTATCAAACAGGTAATACTACCAACAAAGATCTTATATAAAAAACGACAGAAACGATCTTCAATCTGCAACAGTTTACAACTTAAAATATACCACATTTAAAAGCCAGAACACAAAAACCCAAGATTTACAACAGCGACCTCAAACGACGAAAACTTCGTGAAAGTCCTAACCAAGTTTTGTTTCATACAAATTTTGCTGATCTTTGAAGTTGAAGTGATGGACTAACATAAGTGCTATACCAGCAAATAAAACAGCCAACTAAATTTGAGTTTTGCCAGTTGTCTATGATTTTCGTGAATGTATTTATTGATATCACGACTTCCAACGGCTAAAATTGGGCAGGAATCCAGTTTTGTTTTGAACATAGTTTATGTTTTCTGCATTAATTAAGTGCCCTTTTAAGTATTGGTAGTGATGAGGTAGGAGAAGTACGACAGTACTAGCAAACAAAACGGTGAAGTCAGTTTTCAGTTTTGCCAACTATATACAAACAAATTTTCGCGGAGCCCTTCCCGAACAGAATGGCCCTAAACTAGCAGAGGCTCTGTGTTCCTACACACAAATCTTACCTTCCATGCATGCGAGACGAGCTTTCCTGAATGCAGGCAAGGCGAGCAGGAAAGAGACCATAAATAATCGGGGGCAGCGTTTAGTTTATTCGTAAGCCTACGCAGAAATTTTGTGGGAGTGTTATGCTAACTACGAGAAAAAAAAACACTATATCTTAAACTATGACTTTCAACTGATCAAGTGATTACAATATTTAATCAGTGATGGTAATAATTCATGGAAACGAGAATTTATAGTGAAGATTTATTAGAGTTTTTCAACTCGACAACTGGATTTTGCCAACTTTATCTTCTCCAATGATTGGAGGATGGGGGGAAAGCTCACTTCCTCCCCCCGTCCCCCCTCCTTCAATCACCTCTCCTCGTCACTAGGGCCTTGGCCAGGTATCTAGTCATTATGGTTAAGCCGTGTTTGCCGATTCACAGCTTTGATCAGTGATATTACTGCGTGAAAAAAAGCAATCAAATAATGGCAATAGTTTTAAAACACTCACAGTAGTTATAACTTAAACAAAAAACCTAAAACGAACGATTAATATATCACCAAGTAAACCTTGCACCCAAATTTCACACATGCGTGACGTCAGTTGCGAATGTCACGATACGATAAATGAGAGTCAGCAGCAGCGTTCACCGAATCACAATTTTACAGTGTTGTCTCAGCGAAAAAAAGCAAATAAACCGATGGTAATAGCCTTAAAACACACACTGTTGTTAGTTGAATCCATAAAGATAATCACTCGAGGGCACAAATACCCCAAAACGGGCATAAATTCATCAAAAAGATGGGAGACAAATTGCAGACGACCAGCGCCAAATACACGCCTTCTATTCATTAGAAAACAAAAACGAGCTCCTTTGATGTTTAAGGTAAGGTTTAACTGATCTGAAGTCAAAACAGCAAAGGAACACAAATAAACTTTCCTGTAAGGTTTCACATACCGCAGTGTTCCTGTACTGTTTAGTCCACGTGAAACCTTACTGCTGTATTCATATATTTTTACAATTTTTACTTTAGAATACGATGTGTCTGATTGGTTCATTCTACTTGGCTAAAGGACATCGCTGCAAAATCGCAAAAACCATACTTTTAGTGTGCATAGTACCGACCAACAGATTAACTAATTCAGGGTTCGTGCGACTCTTTGAAATCCTGGAAATATCGTTGAAAATAAAAATGAAATACCAGTCCTGAAGTGTTAAATATGAACTATTAAAAATTGGTGTATGTATCAATAGGATGAACGGAAAGAAGACAACCGAACTAGAATGATGATGAAAAATTTAGCCCCGAAATTGGGGGAGTGTGTAGCCTATATTATACACTATATTATTCTTAATACAATTTTGAAAGTTGGGATATGGTTTTGATTTTATTTACGTGTCTAATGGTTAGGTTAGGTTAGGTTACAGCAGTAAGGTTTCACGTGGACTAAACAGTACAGGAACACTACGGCATGTGAAACCTTACAGGAAAGCTTATTTGTGTTCCTTTGCTGTTTTGACTTCGGATCAGTTAAACCTTACCTTAAACATCAAACGAGCTCGTTTTTGTTTTCTAATTCGTGATAATTTGACATACCAAGTTGGTGTCTGCATTCGTTGCAAAAGCCACTGAATTTCGCTCGCTCATTCAGTGCAAGTCTTTCGTTCGGAAGTTGGTTTGTCGCAAGCTATCTATCAAAGGCTTTGTCCGTATTTGTAATATAGGACGGCAAGCCAAATGGGCAACAGACACTTTAGCGTTAACACGGGAGAATGACGTGAAATCATTACATAAATAATAATAATAATAATAATAATATTTGTTGCGATAGCAACAGGTCTGGCAAGGACTGGGGAGTCACTAACAGCCAGCCACAATTACATGTAAATACAGTGTACATAAAACGGCCAAGGAATGATGATGGTAAGAGGTTTGGGGACACGAATGCCTTACCACCAAGGTTAGACCTGCCAGGGACTCAAAGGACCTCGATGGCATCGCCAATCGTGCAGGACATGGGAAGGGTGTGAAAAGTGTTAAAAAGCCCAAAATGATGCTGTACAATTAAAAAGTATAAACAGTGCTAAAAAAATTGTATGCTACGGTGAATACTAAAAACTACAACACCCAGATAGTGGAATTTGTCATTACTTAAAAACAACAATAAATAAAAGACAAATATATAATAAAATTAATAATAATAAAAGCTCCATAAAACATCATAAAAACAAACTAATTAAAACCATCTATGATTTATAATAATCAGTTTAGCCCGAAGGACAAGGAGACAGGCAGGGCTTGAGCTACTAATGCCGTTCCTCAAGATGGTTATGTTAGTATGCTCGTTTTAGAAATTTATGGAGGGGTTGCCTGGTGACCAAGCGTCTGAAGGCAGAGACGGAGGGTGCGGACACTTTGTCCTCACCAAGCGAGTTCCATGGCTCGATCACTCGATGAGCGAAGAAGTTTTTTCTAATCTCAGTATGTGGAATACCACCAGAAAGCTTTAGGGAGTGACCTCGAGTACGGACGGGTAGACGTTAAAGTATCAAAAAGTGGAACGTCGACAGACAACAAATCCCTAACAATTTTAAAAGTCAGAGTTAAATCTGTCCAGAGACGGCGTAGCTCCAAAAACTGTAGGCCAAGCCGGGACAGGCGAACAATATGAGAGACCTCCCGGAGACCGGGTATACCACGTGTGAATTGTCGTTGCACCGCCTCAATACAATCAATGTCTTTAAGGAGGTGCAGTGACCAAACTGGGCTTGCGTACTCCAGTATTGGACGAACGTAGACCTTAAAGGCCCAGACCAGATTAGCAACAGAAGATTTTGCGAAGCAACGTTTCACAAAAGCCAGACGGCGATATGCCAGAGCAGAGACTTTCGCCCAATGTAGAGATGATTTAAGGTCCTTGGTCAACCAAACACCAAGGTCTTTCACCATGGTCAAGGAATTTACCTTTGGGTGAGAATCCAAATGGCAAAGAAAGTCAGGGTTGGAATCACCGACATGTAGGACATCACATTTACCCTGTGACAGACAAAGGGAGCTGCCAAGCCGTGGACCAATTAAGTATTGTGTCGATGTCTGATTGTAAAAAAAAAATCCCTCCTGGAAATTAATAATTTTTTAACTTGATTTGACGTCATTCGCAAATTTAAAGTAAGGTCTGTCGTCCCAAACAGTTGTTGGCTTCAGATCATTAATGTATATCACAAACAACAGTGGCCCCAATACGGAACCCTGTGGAACCCCACTTAATGACCCTTGACCTCGAAGATTTAGTAGATCCAATGACAACTGATTGTGTTCGATTGGAGAAGAAGTCCCCAATCCAAGCCAGCAAATTTCCATCAATGCCATTACTAGATAGTTTAAAGAGTAGCTTTGAGTGTACCACGGACTCAAATGCTTTCTTAAAATCGAAATAGATAATATCCGTAGGTACCCCCAAATCAAGTGCATTAGTCCAGTGATCAAGTGCCAATAATAGTTGAAGTGTCGCCGACCGGCCCGGCAAGAAGCCGAACTGATCACGATCCAACAGATTGCGCTGTGACATGAAGTACATTAGATTGTCCCGTACTAAGGTCTCCAAGACTTTACATGGGACCACATTAAGTGCAATCGAGCGGTAGTTAGCTGGATCAGACGCGTCACCACTCTTAAAAACTGGCACAATATTTGCAGTATGCCACATGGACGGTAGAGTATGTGAAGAAAAAGATAAATTAAAAATAATGGTTAGAGCTGGTGAAATAGCCTTGCTGATTTCTTTATAAAAGAAAGCCGAGAAGCCGTCTGGACCAATCGAGTGGCTAGGCTTAATTCTTGACAGAACCCCCATGACTTGTGCACATGTAACTTCCATATTACAAAGTCGTTCACCTTTTGCGCCCATATGTTCAGACCCGTGTAGAACTGGAAAAACATTATTGTGATAAACCGAGTTTGATAAAAAGGCTTGATTTAAAATGTCAGCCTTCTCCAGGTCTCCCGTGATAAAATTGCCGTTGATGTTAAATGGGGGTAAAGTGCGCGCTAAGCGAGTCTTAGAGTTATATCGACGGAACAGGTTAGATAAGGAGCCATCTCGAATAGTAGCAGCATCACATTGGTTGTGCCAATCATCAACTGCTGAACCGTATTTGCTCTTTAGGGTAATGAATTTCTGTTTGTTTAAAATAGATGGACTAGCTTTGAAGGCCTGCCACGCCAACAACTTTTGTTTACCTATTTTTTTTTTTAAAGAAGATGGCAGGGATGGTGCCGAATTTAATTTCCGAACATGGAAATTTTTACTTCTACAAGTTGCAACTGTGTCGCGAAGAAATTGGTAAAAAGCAGTCCACGCACTTTTAACATCATGGTAGGATAAGAGTAGGCCAATCCACTCCCGGTAGGCGTCTCCGAAGTTCATTTAAATCAATCTTGCACGGGATACCAATGCCTGGTCTTGGGCCCGAAGAAGTGCAGTTTACTTTGACCTTGATCATGTCATGGTCACTTGTACCCAGACTTGACCATGGGTGTACATCATTTACAAGTCGGTCATTCTCGGTAAAGATAAGATCCAGAATATGTTGTTCCTCTAGTAGGGAAGTCAACAAGTTGACGCATGCCCAAACTTGCAGTTTGAACAGAAAATCCTGATGGGGTCGGTCCATGGCGGTAAGCGTCGGCCAGTCAACAGAAGAGAGCTTGTAATCACCCAAAATAATGTTTGAGTAAGTTGGATTAACAGAGTTAATCAAGTAATGACACATAGATTCAACGGCCACATCACAATGGCTATTCGGCAAATAACCCAACACAAAATTTAGATATGGAGGGGGCAGCAGACAGATAGTCCTTCGACACCCCCAACATCAACACTAGTCGCCACACAAAGAAATGGCCTAAAGAGGGCCATAACACCCCCCGCTCTACTGCCTAGATCCACGCGAGAAACTTGATAATTATAATTGCAGACAAGCATGGCATCGGTCGTCGAGTGATCCAGCCAAGTCTCAACCACTAGGATGACATCGTATTTGTCCCCTCCCAAAATAGCTTGAAATTGAGCAAAATTTTTAGTTACACTACGGGCATTTAAAAGTAGACACGATAAACCTGTGTACTGATTTGTAAGACAACCATGGTTGGGAATATTCCTTGTTAGTGATGCACTTTTGGGGTCAGTGTGTGAAGTTTGATTATTTCTTCCTGTAGAAGAACTTTACCCTTGGCCATTAGATGTATACCATCTCTAGCGACCAATGTGTTGTCGGTACAAATATGTTCGTCTATTGACACAAAGTTCACATGTAGTTCCGTACACAGGTTCTTAATAAGTAGGTTTGTGTGGACAATCTTGATATCAAGTTCACGATGTATTTTGAGTAGCCGTGGAAAGATTCCCACTACTGAGATACGTGCAGCAGTGCGCACTTTGCGTATTTCACTGACAATCTTGCCGATGAGGAACGTAATTCGGTTTGGGGGCTCCATGGCTAGGTCATTCGAGCCCACACAAAGAGCAAAATCAGAGTCGGGGTGAGCCTCAGCAACTACTGTTGGTGTTTGACCTAAAATGGTTTGTGTAGTAACCCCAGGCCAAGTCCATGTCCTCGAGCCGTCGTGGGTGCTGCAGCGGAGTGAGCGGATGTGGGAATCCCCGAAGATTGTGATTGGATTCTGTAAATGCACTTCTTTGGTGGTAGTAAGTCACTGCTTCTCACGTTGTGTAGTCGGATCGAATTCCTTATTGCGTATGTCACAAATTGCTTGGATGCCTGGGAGATGCAAAGGCGACCTTTGCACAATTTCTGGATCAGAGATCGTACCTGTTGCGGCTGCCAAGTTATGCATAAGGCTTGCCTTTAACGTGCTGGGCTTATTAAGTTTACCCCTTTTGTTCCGGCGTACTGTCACAAATGGTGGGACGATATTTTCTTGTGTCACTAGGCTGGGAGTCTCTTCCGAAGGCTTAGTGCTGTAGCTGGATCCGAAAGTTGTCTGGTCCTGTTTCTCGAGGTGCGAAGATGAAAGATGAAGTTCACCCCCCTGACCCATTGAAAAAATGGATGTACAGATAACGGCGTCCGTGCTTGAGGGGTTGGCAATACTCCTTGAGTTTTCAACATCTGCCTCCTGATTTTTGGATGAAAATTTGCTTGAAAGGTCGCCGAACAGTGAGTTTATGTGGTTCATCATTTCAATCTTGAGGTCCGACAGACTCTTATGGAACTCCGCAACAAAAACCTCATGAATACTATCCAATTGTGCCTTTAGATCGGAATACGACGCTGTCAATGACGACAACGTACAGTTGATATCACAAAGGTCTAGATCTTTCTCAAGGCCAAAAGTATCAAGCTGGTTTAGAATCTTCAATGAATGGTCCAACTTATCACTGACATCATCATTTCCATTGTAGGCTTGGCGTTTTGGCGAGTGAGAAGTAGGGGTAGAATTTGTGTCATAAAATATAGTGTCCCGTCTACCCAATCTGGATGTGATCTGTCGTTCTGTAGAACCAGGTGGAGAATTTTGAACAGCCGTCATTGTTAATGGGATGGATATTTCTGCACTAAATAATACTAAGTATGCTTAAATGTTGTTTCGTAGACGGCCACAATTGACCGTAAATGACCTTCCACAATCACCACATTCAAGCTGTTTCTTTCCACTTCACACACGTTTGTGTCGTGTTAAATTACAGTTGTCGTGTTAAATTACAGTTGTCCGCTGAAGACTCACCACACTCATCACATTTGACGAGGTTCTTTCCACTGGGTATTAGCGTGCCGTGTTTTATTACACAAATCTGCAAAAGACTTTCCACGCTCACTACATTCGAATGGTTTCTTTCCACTGTGTCCAAGTTCGTGCCGTTTTAAATCTCAAGTGAGCACAAACGACGTTCCACACTCATTACAAATAAACGTTTTTTGTTTCTTTTTCACCTCTGTTTGCGCAGACGTGCGGCGTTAATCTTATTTTTTGCGTAATAGACTTCCCACATTCATCACATTCAAACGGTTTGTTCCCACTGTGTACAAGTGCGTGATGCGCCAAACGGTAATTATCTAGATTAGGGGCACCACGCAAAATCACCTAATTTTTGTACTAACCGACGCTACTCTTCATCCTAACACCATTTCGGGCTAAAGTCTAGAATACACCCATACCCGATATCCTTCTGAAATTGATTCCAAATGGCTCCAGCACCTTCATACATCCAGGAACAGTCTGTTTCATAGCGCGGAAATGTGTTAAAACGACTTAAATCGGTCAATTTGTAGC
>JAHWFP010104967.1:0-11078 GCA_023313725.1 Lithobius niger | reverse complement strand
CGTGAGACAAGTTAGCAATAAAAATGTGCTGCGTGAGTTTCAGTGACTGTCGTAGCGCTTAATACAGGTACGGATTGTTGTACGAAACTTGGCACGGGTTTGGTTTCGCCCCTTTCATTGCATCCCGATGTTGCAGGGGCAGCATGAAGTTTATCGATTAATCATACCAAACACGCTACATAATGTAGTATGTAACCTAGATGTTTGTTTATGTGGCATTGCTAAAGGCACCACAACCTGCAGAAACTAATGCATAACACTATGTCCAACAGTGAAGCTTGCCCATGTTCACTAGCCGTGACTGCAACCTAAAAACACTCACTTTAGATGAGCGTGCGGCGCCATTACATATTAGTGCACCTTGCCGATATACGCTGCTTGTGAAAAGTAAAAAGATAAAAATAAGAGGAGAATAAGGGTCCAACAGTGCATTTGGTATTAACTTTCGAACGATGTAGGGCCAAGTTCAAAAGGGCAAGAGCGCGCATTGTTTCAGTTCTGTTGGCGCGATTCATAGGCGATCACTTTTCGTGGAACTTGTTTTAAGCGTAGTAATAAAATGGGTCATTTGGTCGAGGGTGCGGACGGATATCTGAGAGGCCGCGGTTGCCACACGATCCAAAATTGCGTATGTAATGGCCGATGAATTAGCATAATGGCTAAATGCACCCAGACCTCAGAACACTTGGGAGGGAAGGAAGAAAAAAAACCAGACGACGTAAAACTGTCGTGGCGAACTAATGACTTGGTTTAGCCGACGGAAGTTTTTGCACTTGGAAATTCGACGTCGGAGGCTGCGAAAACATGTCGTTTCGGTTTCTGTTTGAGTTGATCCAGGGCATTTTTTAAGGAGTGTAAAGCGGTCGGGTTAAATAAATGCAGATGCAAACCTATTTCATTACCTTTTGGATTTAAAGGGGGATTGCCACCAAATGATAGGCTGCAGTATCTATTTATAGACATTTGGCACTATCTAGTTCTGTCTACTTCAACAGGCGAAGGAACACACAAATAAACTTCTTTTTACGCAACAAACTAACCACGTGCCTCCTTAATTGAGTGTAAAGTTGGTGCGCCCACGTGCACCAGGAAGCAAGCGGTAAAGTTAAGCCTGACGAATTACGGGCGCTTTTTTTTCTATATATATATATCGACCGTTTTGAAACGCAGATTGTGGACCGCTAGATGGGCGCCATCTAGTGACAGTGATATCGTTAACCTTGACCGAATTCTCCCTGGTGCACGTGGACGCACCAACTTTACATTCAATTATAAAGCACGTGGTTTGTTTCTTGTGTAAAAAAGAAATTTCTTTGCGCATATAGATCTAAATAATGGTAGACCACGCTAGAATAGGCACCTTTAAATGTCTTGACTGCCTGAGCAGGGAACCGAACCCACGTTTTTGGTTTCAGAGTTCGTGGGTTCGACTACCCGCTCAGGCAGTCTGACATTTAAGTCCAAAAGGCAACGTAAATAGGTTTGCATCTGTATTTGTTTAACCCTTCTGTACCGATTGGCTTTCTGTCCTGTTTCCGGAGGCTGGCTTTGCGTGTTTTTGTAGTTGAACAGCATAATTAGTGAGAGCAAAGAGTCCCAGATGGCCTTTATGTGGAGGCCAAACCAATCGGTTGTTTGCAACAACAATGTGATCTAACTATTAAGTACGGAAAAGATAAGCGTATAACACGGAAGCATGTTATAATCTACTGTTGGACGACAATACGAACAATGTTAACAACAATAATTTTGCATTTACACGCCACTTCAGGAACAAGTGCTTCTAGCTGCAACCCCGCCCCCTTCCCGCCCGTTTTAAAAAAAGGTCCCCCGTATAACTTTCTATATGTCTGCCGATATTTAGATTTGCCGACTTTATCTGCGTCAGGCATACAGGTGTCTTTGTATCAGTTAGACATGGCGTTCGGTAACAATAAGGAAAGACTTTTGCCGTTTACCCGAGTGGCGAAGTCACGAGGGCAATAAAGCGAAAGTCTTACCGCATTGTTGTCGAACTCCATCGTCTAACGTATATGTACAACGACGAGTTGAATCTTTCGTGAATGACCCATTGTTGCAATAAAGCAACAGTGTTAGTGCATTGTTGCCGAACTATCGTCGAACATATTGGTTGGTCGTTGGTTGGGTAACTACTGAGCCTTTGTGTAGCTGTACTCGTTGGTTGGTGTAAAGTTGGTGTTGGCCGTTGTTGGGATCTGGTAAGAAGTGTGAATTCTGTATAAAACGGTTCGGTTGTTAGGTTTACGGTTTAGGATTAAGTTTAGAGTTGAGTGTATGACTAAGGTCCTTAGACTCACGTAAATAAAAATTCAAATTCAAATTCGAACATATTTGTACAACAACGATTTGCATTGTTAGTAAACGAGCTATTATTGTGATAGCATAACGAGCCATTGTTGGCGGGAACGTTCTTTGCTCCAACTCCGTTTTTGAAACTCAATAACTGCAATAAATGTCTTATTTGTTTACTTTAAACAATTTTAACTCTTTACTTCGGGTTTTTCTTCAGCAGCAATAAATGTATTATTTTGGAAACACTGACACGTAAATAATGATACGCAAACATTGATAGTGGTGGTAGGCTAGATTTATTTACGTTAAAAGAACCAGACATTCGTTTTCTTACTAGTGGTAAGACAACGGTTTCATTGTTACAGCTGTGTGTCTTCATGATTTGTACAACTCTTCCATTGTTGTAGCCGTGCCTTAATTTCGTGAAGATGCACGGCTGAAATCATTGTTGGACTAGAGTGCCGTGCAGTCTTACTACCATGAAGACCGCACTGTGCCACGGAACCCAAAGAAAAAACAGAGATTATTAACACTACCTGAGGCTGCTGGCGAATCAGCAGCGTACAAAACACATTCACCTTCCACATTTAAAGGAATTTGAGACAGCAACACATCTGTATCTGAATCATCAAACAAATCGTCGGCTATATTGGTCACCGCCAATGTATAGCCACAATGGAGTCGGCTTTCAGGAATTTGAGACCGAACGCGACTCGCAACAATGGTCTCGTTGTACAAGTGTTTTAGACAACGTTGTTCGGTAACAATGCAGTAAGAAAGCCTCTGTTGATCTCGTGCCTTCGACACTCGATCGACCTCGGCTTTCTTACCGCATTGTTACCGAACGCCGTTGTCTAACTGATACATACATCCACTGCTGCAACAATGGCCCAACAATGAAAGAGTTGTACAAATACTCTATAATTATTAACATGGCACCAGTAGGAGTTACAACAACAAGATGGCGCGGTTGGTAAAGCGCTTTCTGTTAGACCTCAAGTTAAAGGGAGTTCTGGTTCAACGTGACATTGATGCAGGAATTGTGAGTGATGCAAAGTTTGATGAAATCTTGAAATTAGCTGTTGAAGTTGGTCTGGATGAATTGGACTTGCAGTTGTATGGTGTAGTAGGTGGAAGATTAAGGGACGAGGAGGAAGGCTTGGTAACCATGAATTATAACAATGGAGGTAACAAAGGACAGCATGGTTTTGTCACTGAGCAGATGAACAATGTGGAATCAAACACTGTGGTGGTAGAGATGAACAATGTGGGTTTGAGCAATCCGACACGACGAGTTGAGCAGCGGGGAAAAGTGTCGAACGGTGTGTATTGCAGACTGGATCCTGCACCAGAGGTGGTCAAGGCCACGTACGTAGCGGCCCTGGCGAAACGTAATGATGAGTTGAGTGCTGGTGATGTTGCTGCAGGAGAGAGGACGGATGGTGTCCCAGAAGTGGTGGATGACTCAGTGATGTACGACCTGGATCAGGACAGTACACGAGATTTGGAGTGGCTAAAACGACTGTATAGAGGAGGTCTCTCAAACATTTCTATGGACAGGACCCTTGTGGTTGTTGCTGATCAGGCGGGCCGGCCATTTTTTTTACAAAATCTTCGGGATGCCCTGGCACCGGTTGTGGACTTGCGCCGAGTTGTGGGCATGGGCTGGCTCCGTGCCAACAATGCTTTCCAGATACAATTTGCAGACCGTGAGGCGAAGATGGCAATGAAGAGGACTGGTGGCTTGTTAGTTGGAGGTTACCAGGCTAAGGTCTATGACTTGCACGAGCGCACTGTAAAATTTCGACTGCACTGGCTACCGCTTGATGTGTCTGATGAGGAGGTAGTGAAGGCATTGTCGTCTTATGGAGAGGTAGTGGGCCTTTCCCATGAACTACATTCGATGGAGGGTCTGAGGCACTGCCGCACAGGTGTTCGGTGTGGTGTGCTGAGGTTGAGGGACTCGGTGGTACTGGACGATATTCCTGACGTCGTGGATGTGTTGGGTATTGCGGGTTTGCTGGGAATCATGGACAGACCACCTCGTTGCTTAAAATGCCGGCAACGAGGTCATGTGAGACGTTTTTGCACTGCTGTCTACTGCCAGGAGTGCAGGGCAGCTATACCGCGTGAGGCGCCGTGCAATCACCAGAAGCCACCCAAGGAAGCTCATGTCAACGATGGCGGTTCAGGGGCTAACGGACCATTGACGCGTGCCTCACCTGCGAAATTGTCGGCTGAATGGACAGTGCAACGTAGATCCCGCAGGCGGAAAGCCTCAACTTCGCGGTCAGGGATGGCAACTTCGCCGCCCCTTCCGAAACTTGCAGCAGTCAGCTTGAACCGGTTTTCCCCTTTGGCTTTGGGTGATGGCTCTGTTGAAGGGCAGCCTGTGGTTGTCGAGGAAGTGGTAATTGATGCTGTGGAGAGTGTTGTAGAAAGTGTTCCTGTGTCGTCGGTAAGCGCGGTTTCAGGGCA
This sequence comes from Lithobius niger, assembly GCA_023313725.1. Lineage (NCBI taxonomy): Eukaryota > Metazoa > Arthropoda > Chilopoda > Lithobiomorpha > Lithobiidae > Lithobius > Lithobius niger. The sequence continues at coordinate 6,287 of JAHWFP010104967.1, read as the reverse complement.
GTTGAGCCCGAGCGGTGTGGCTGGAGGCGAAGCAGTCAAGGGGAGCCCTGAACATGTTATTGATGCTATTGTGATTGATGAGGTAGCTGGATCTGGTGTCCTGGGTGTCAGCGATAGTGGAAGTGTTGAGCCCAGTTGTGTCTCCAACGGGGCTAGTGTGTGTGATGCTGCAATGTCAGACGGTGAGCTGTTTGAGGATGAAGTGTCCAGTGTGACGGTTAGTGTGTCCGGCAGTAGTGGGTCCAGCTGTGTTTCTTCTTCCAGTACATTGGAAGGAGGGGAAAATGAGTTGTTGAAAGTTCTTGTTACCCCGTAGTGTTCCCCCCCCCCCCCAACCTGTTTTCTCACTTTTCACGTTTTGTACATGGAACGTGAGGGGAGCGGCTAATAAGAGAGAAGATATAGAGGTTTTAGGCACTAAAGTAGAAATTCTTGGGCTAATGGAGACCAGGCTACCAGTGGGGGTCACCCTCGTTATGGATGGCTTTGTTGGATTAGGGGGTCCAGGGGGATCGGGGGTGAGGGTGTACATTAAGGATTGGGTTCCATTTGTAGCACCACCCTTACCCCCACCATGTAGAGGAATAGACGCATGCGTGTTCAGGGTGTGGTGGGGCACCGGGTGGGTCACGATGGGGGTGGTCCACATCACGGGGAATGTCTCTCGGCGGGAGTGGGTAGGGTGGGTTGGGTCGCTTCCTGGCCCAGTTATTTTGGGGGGGGGATTTTAATGCTCACCACTGGCTGTGGGGTAGTGCACGGTGTAACACCCGAGGCCGGGTCATTGCTAGTTCCTTGGACAGTCTTGGGTTGGCAGTCGTGCAAAATGGCACTCCAACCTTTGTCAGGAAATACGGTGGTGTGATCCAGGAATCGGTCCTGGATCTGTTTCTCTGTACTAGTGGGCTGGCTACGCAGTTCTCGTTTGAGGTGTCAACTGACCTTCGGGGAAGTGACCATTTTCCTGTGGCATTGTCGTGGAGGGGAGGTGGGCGCGTCCTTGATCATCCAACTCGGTCGGTCTACCCAGCTGTGAGTTCGGGTGATTTTGCACCTTGGCTAAAAAAGTGGGTTCGGGGGAAGAGGGGGAGGAGACATTCTAGTGGGGGATGTAGAAGTAAAAAAAATGCTATCTGGTGGACTCCCACCTGCATAGTGGCGATCAGGGACAGGCGTCGCGCTTGGCAGCGGTTTCAGCGGTATCGGTGTGATCAAAGGTGGCTGGAATATATAGGCATTGCCCAGGAGACTAGGTTTCTTCTCCGGAGGGAGAAGTTGCTGTTTGGAGCCAGGCTTTGTGAGCAGGTGTCCCAGGGGTTACCAATCTCTCGGGTTTGGGCCATGGTCCGCCCTCAGGACGCCCGGTCCACGGTTGCATGGGTGTTTGGCGAGGATGGTGTGGTCCTTCGGGGCCTCCATATGGCGGAGGCTTTCAATGCGAATTTTGCTGCGGTTTATGATTCTCCGAGGGCGTCCCCCCGCCGGTGAGTACTGTGGAGGAACCATGTGGGCCCGAGTTACCTTTTGACATGCTCGAGCTCTGCGCGGCCCTAGACTCCTGTCGCCCACAGAGAGCAGCGGGAGTTGATAAGGTCACGTATGGGGATCTAAAGAGTTTGGGGGCAAGAGGTCGTGAAGAGCTGCTGGGTTTTTATCAAAGTCTGTTCGACGGTGCCCCGGTGCCATGCTCCTGGCTGTTTTCAGTGCTGACTCCAGTGTTGGGTAGGGGCAAGGTACGCACGGCGGTCTCGAGTTACAGACCCATAGCCCTCCTCTCATGCGCACGCAAGGTGTATGAGAGGATGCTTGTGAGTAGGTTAGTCTGGCAAATTGAGGGTTCAGGGAAGTTGTTTGACGCCCAATTTGGCTTCCGGAAGCACCGGAGTGCCCAGGACGCGATGCTGTTCCTTGAGTCTGGCATCCGGGAAGCGTGGCTCAGTGACTGCTTTGCGGTTGCTGTGTTTCTTGATATTAAAGCGGCCTACGACATGGTTGATGTGTCGTGGGTCGGGCATTCACTGGATGGTCTGGGCGTCAGCAGGAAGTTGAAGGCGGCTGTCCTGGCCTTGTTAGGGAAGCGTAGCTTCGCGACCAGGGTCGGGGGAGTTTGGTCTGGTGTGCGGGTCACCGACCGGGGTCTGCCACAGGGGAGTTGTTTGAGCCCGGTCCTATTTGCGGTTGCAATCAACTCTGTTTTGGTGGAGATGGGTCAGTCAGTTAACGTTGTGGCGTATGCTGACGACGTGGCTGTCTGGCTTGCTGGACAGGATCTGCTAGCTGTCCTTGCGACTCTTGAGGCTGCTGTTCGTATCGGTGCGAGTGCCCTGGCCGCCAGGGGGTTGCAATTTATTGTCTAGTGCAAAGACGGAGCTCATGATCTTCCGGCGAGGGCAGGCCTGGGAGGGGTCGATTACGGTTAACGGCACTCTTGTCAGGGCTGCACCCAAAGTTCGGTATCTTGGGTTCTGGCTGGATCCACAGCTCCAGTGGTATCATGAAGTGACCGCTGTCAAGGGGAATATTTTGGCTCGATTGAATATTCTGAAATCTTTGGCTGGAAACGCGTCGGTCGCAAAGCGCAGTACCATAGTCACCTTTTACAAGGTGTATTTACGGTCCTGTGCTGACTACCACATTCCGGTCCTAGTCAGCTCCCGTAAGGCAATCGAGAGCATCCAGGTGGCTTTAAATGATTGTCTCCGGGCTGTCTCGGGGTGTCTGCCCTCTACACCGGTCCACGCTCTGCACATTGAGACCGGTGAGACCCCAGTTGCCATCCGAGCAAAGGAGCTGCTGGTTAGAATCTGTCACCGTGCAATCGCTAGGGGAAGTGCGGACCCTCTGGCCATCATTTTGTTGGACTATTTGGCTCTGTCCCAGGATGCCCGAGAGTTGTTGGGGGCTCCTGGTATTGGGGCTTCCCTCCTCCGGAATGCTGGGTTGGTTGATTGCCGTCGGCCGGTGTTGGTGCAGCCGCGCGCCCCCTGGCTCTGGTGTGGGGTGGCAGAATCTGCCCTGCTGGATGTGGCAGCCCCGCTTAGCATGGCACGGTCTTGTGCATTGGTGTTTAGTGACGCCTCCTTTATTGAAGTAGGCAATAGGGGCGGGGTGGGGGTGTGTATCCCTAGCATGCACCTGGAATACAGTTACTCCCTGCGCTCCCTCCCGTCGGCCTTTGTAGGTGAGCTTGTTGGTATTTCGGTGGCCTTGGATGTCGGGTCAGACCTCCGGTTGCCGGAGTTTTGCGTTTTGACTGACTCCAAGGCTGGGATTGGTTTCCTTCGGGGTTGTTTTAGGTCCCTTCAGTGCTCCGATTGCTTATGAGATTGGGTGGAAGTTGTTTGCACTGCGCCAAAGTGGCCAGAATGTTTTTATTGGATGGGTGAGGGGACACTCAAGCGTATTTGGGAATGAGTTGGCTGATGGTCTCGCAAGGTGGGGGTCTGAGGAGGACTGCGCCCAGGTGTGGTTTGCTCTCGGCCCTCGTGACTTGCGGCCAGTTGCTGGAAGGGTTTTCAGGAAAGAATGGGAAGAAGTCTGGTCATCCAGTACCACTGGGCGTAGGCTGTTCAGTCTGCATCCCTCTACGGTCTGCCCAAGGCTTCTGGACGGCCTCTCGCGCAAGGATGCGGGGCTGGTCTCAAGGCTGCGCACGGGGCACGTCCAGCTACGCTCTCATCTGTTCCGCCTTGGATGGGTGTGCTCGAAGTTGTGCGCATGCGGTGGTGGTGAGGAGACGGTGGATCATTTTTTGTTGGACTGTCCCCTTTGGGCGAAACACCGGCGGTTTGTGGTTGGTGTGGGGCCGAACCCCCTGCTCACGGTTCTCGGTGTTCCTCCGCATTCGGTGTCTGGTATCGGTTCATTGCGTCAGCTTATTGCCTTTTGTAAGGCTACACGCCGGTTCACGGTCTGACTGGTTCCCCCACCCTGGTTCTCTCTTCTTTTCAGCTCCCTGAGCGGCCATCTCAAGTAGTCCCATGTAATCTGGTGTTATGGGACTTGTATATGGGTGTTTAGGAGGTTGGGAGTGATGTTTTGGCTTAAGTTAGGTTAAGTTAGGTTAAGTCCTAGTTAAGTGAGTGAGCAGATGGTATGTAGACCTCCTTAGGCTCAATAAAAGAAGTAAGTAAGTAGGAGTTAGCTACCTAGTCACCAAGTAACACAAAATCAACGATACTGAGGGTACTTTTTCTCCACGTAGGACAAGTTCCCATACGTTAATGTTGAGGTTTTCTTCGTTACGGAACTCTACGCACCCTATTCAATGACCTGCAATGATTTCTACTGCTTGGGAAATTTTCCTCAGTAGGCTGAAATCAGCTGCCCTCTTGGGCATTTAATAAAACATGGACGGTAGTGTCCGCGGCCTATCTTGAGTTCTCCGCAGAACAAACACAGTTGATCGATTGTACGTTTTCAGTAGCAGAGTGCCTTGTTGATATCCAAGATGGTTACAAAAACAATGGCGGCCATCAATTGAAGCCACACCCTCCAGGAAGACGTAGCCGATCACAAAATACTTGCAGGACTTAAGATACACCGTGCACACAATAAGCTAAACTAAGCCAAACTGAGCCAAACAAGATACAAACTGACCCAAATTGAGCCAAAAAAATACCCAAATGGGTTAGTTTGGCTTAAACCATGTTTTACTAAGTGCCGAACTCTTGTTACAGTTAAACAGACAGTCTCCCAGTTAGCTGGTTAGTCTATTTCGGGAGCTCGGACTCCATCGCCAAAAAATCAACGCCTTCATCCAACAACACTACAAAAAAGAAATACGCAATAACTAACACTACTAAAACTAACAAACAGTCTTAAACTCTAGACAAATCCATCAACTAAAAAGAAAACTGTGTTGGCATACCACAAAACAATACCACAGCTTTGAACCATCTTTGTCTCTTGCAACCGGAGTGCGGCCAAACAACACGACACATCCTGATACCGACTACCTAAGTATGATCTCCTTTGAGAGTCAAAGAACACCTCAGCAGGAAATGTCCCTCAGCCTGCCCACACTAACATAACGGGGGAACTCCACAACCCATTCACTCATCAGACAGTTCAGCTGAACGTGGTCCAACCTGAACTTTGATAACAACCATCGAGGCAAACAGTCCAAGACAGCAGGATACAAAATAGATAGATGCACATTAAAAGAGTTGGTACCCGCATCCTCAGCAAACCAATCATCCTCCCAGATTCTAACATCCATCTGGCGACGATGCGTCTCAAATCACACGGATCTCAACATGGCCAGGGTGCAGGATCTGCAGTTTCATTTCCACTGCACAATCCCTGGATGCCCTGAGACGCAAGATAAGAATAACAGACCTAGGCCTGCCACTCATTCTGAAATGCTGCACCTTCACAATGTCATCAAGGTCAATCGCCAACGGGTGTGTATAGTCCAAATCCCGAAAACAAGAAAGCAAGAATAGAATTTGTGCCTAGGAGCCAGTTTTCACTCACACACACAAGAATGCAATGTCCGTACTCAAATCCAAAGTCAAAGCTGCTAGTCAAAGCCAATTCAGCAACAAGGCCTGACGTACCCGAAAGTAAACGATAAGAGGAACCAAATCCAACCCAAGTTCTCACAATAATTAAATGACATCGGCCTGGCGGCGACACATTAGCGTGTGTCTAGATGTATAGAGAAGCAACATTAACGCCAAACTGGCTACGAGGCTAGAATCTGGACAGATAGCTACAAGGGGCACTAGATTAAAATGGAGGTAAAAACAACGGCTCTTCCAGACAAGCCATTGCCTTGACAGCAGATTTCATAGGCCTAAAAAAAACGTTGTTTTTTCCGATCCTTTATACTGCAAGCTAGTAAATCGGAAGAGAAAAGATTCCACTTGCAAAGAATTTCAGCAACTGCCAACAAATCGAAAAAATAGACCTAAAAAATCCATTGGCGTAAGTAAGACGCCCTCCTTGTTTATCTAGTCCCCCTTGCAGCTAGCACAATTACTGGCTGCAGCATAGTTACATAATATTATAATAATACAACGTTATTGACACTGCTTTCTGTGAAAAACAATTAAGGCACGGGCACATTCGCAGTGGAAGGCCAATTGCAAGCGGACGTCATTTTAGTTCCTTATATTTCTCCGGGGTAATGTCTGAAACAAAGTGTATTCAGATATTTGTTGTATAGACATTTTTCTATACTTGCGTTGAGGCTACCTACCTGGGCTACTTCCTCTAGGCTACTCCGTAGGCTAATACGAGTAAAGGTACTATGGGGAACCAAAATGGCGTCTGTTGACATG
>JAHWFP010104966.1:0-27609 GCA_023313725.1 Lithobius niger | reverse complement strand
AGTCATTTTAAGTCACAATGTGACAGAATTAGCTCAAAACTACAACAAACGCCCCCTTCTGGCACAATGTTTACAATCTCATACATTTGACTATCACACATAAACCATCATAGCCTATGTACCTGTTTATACAAAACAAAATCAGATAGGTTTTACGCCAGAACGCAATTGAGAGAAGATGGCTGAACACAGTTTTACGAGCCTGATGCTTGACAACCACTTCGTGAACAGGTCGGCAATATTTGATTCGGACGAGACATGGCGTATAGTGAAGTATCCCCTTTGTAACCAGTCTTTTAAGAAATGGAATTTAATATCGATGTGTTTCGTCCTTCCATTCTCAATTGCGTTCCGCGTGTAATAAATGGCGGATTGAGAATCCGAATAAATGGTAGGAACTTGCTGAAATCCCATCAGCACCTTGCATGCAAATACCCCACATAACCAATGCATTTCTCGGGCAGCTGGCACCAAAGCTATGAATTCTGCTTCCATGGTGCTTAACGCAACCATAGATTGCTTTTTACACCCCCAGGAAATTGGGACTCCTCCCAAGAAAATGATGTAACCGCCAAAACTTCTACGGCTATCTCGGTCTGATGCCCAAGATGCATCACTATACCCATAAAGTGACGTGTTATTCGTACCTGATAACCTTATACTATACCCTTTGGTACTATAGGCATACCGTAATACATTCAGGAGTAATTTAACATGAGTCATTGTGAACACGGTATTGAATTGAGACAATACAATGACTGAAAACAACAGATCTGGTCTAGTACGAAGACTCAGAAATAGCAAGCTACCAATTAAGGATTGATATGGAAAGTCTGGTTGGTCACTTTCCTTCAAAATTTGGACACAAGACCCCACTGGAACTGGCACTGCAAGATTACACATATTGTCCACTTTGTACTCTTTGGCCAATCTTTCAATGTATTCTGTTTGATGCATTTCGATAGAGTTTCCATCCCGACGGAAATTGACCCCTAACAAGGACGTGATGGGTCCTAATGTCACTAACTCAAAGTGCTCTGCCAACATGTGCAGTACCTTTTCTTCTGTAAGTTTGTCCTTACAAAATAACACAATGTCGTCAACATAACACAATAGCACTGCTTCTCTACCCAATGTGTACACACAGTTTAATCCTAAGACAGTTTGGAAACCTATCCTGTGTAAAGTGGAATTCAACTTTTGGTGCCACTCACGCCCAGATTGGTGCAAGCCATATAAGGCCTTTCGAAGCAACCACACTTTCCCTTGGTTACCAGTGGTAGTATAACCTTTTGGTATAGATATGTAAGTTGGATTTTGTAATTCTCCGTAGAGATAGGCTCCCTTGACGTCTACATGGATATCTTTCCACCCCAAGATTACCACTAATAATACAAAAAACAACCTTATGAGCGCAAAGTTGACGACAGGGGCAAATACCTCATCATAATCAATACCTTTAGTTTGCCTGAACCCTTGCGCCACTAACCTAGATCTATACCTTTTTACATTTCCATCCTGATCCTTCTTCACCTTATAAACCCATTTTGTCCCTATAATTTTAGATTTAGGAGGTGGGGTAACTTCTTCAAACACTTCCCTAGCCTTAAAATCGCCAATCTCTTCATCCATGGCCGATTTCCATTTTTCTTTTTCGGGGGAAGTCATTGCTTGTTCAAATGTGGATGGCTCTACGACACAACAATGAGCTTCAAAACCCGCCCCCTCATCGGAATCATCGGCCGTGTCTGACTGAGGTTGTGATTCAGGCATGTTTGTTTTTTGTTTGAAATTAAAGACAGGGCGAAACTGAATTTGTTCATCTGAGCAGTACTTTTTTATATCTTTTACACTCTTAAACCTCTTTCCCTCTGGGTTAATGTAATATACGTCTGCCCGACCAACCCTGGTCCCAGTTTGTCGAACAACCTGAATTCTTTCCCAATCCTCAAGGCTTACATTACGTAAATTACCACTTACAGATTGACCCTGCGAGACATTTAAGGGAACATTTACAGTACTGGGTATCCCTACTGTGCTTAGTCCAGGTTTGGATGGTACAGTTGTCGTCTTTGAAGTCCCTTCCTCATCACTTGGGATTTCATCAAACCTTATCTCTAGAGTGTCTGGACGAGGTTGTTCATGGTGAACAAGCTTCTTGTCTCTTGTCCAGGTACGGGATTCATCTACTTTGACATGCTTACTTTCGATAACCTTATTGCTCTGGGGATTCCAGATGCGATACCCACGTGTATTGATGGCATAACCCACTACGATCCCCTCCCAGGCTCTACCATCTAACTTATTTCGCCCCCTACTGGGGATGTGTACAAAACACTTTGAACCTGGCTTAATGATATGCCTTACAGATACATCCCTATTATACAATACACAATACGGTATCTGGTTCATTATTTTTACGTGGGGAAACCTATTACGTAAGTATGCCATTGTCACTGCGATTTCAGCCCAGAGAAACCTTGGCAAATCCAACTCTATAAAAATAGACCTGATCCCTTCTACGAGCGTCCGGTTGTAACGCTCGGCCACTCCATTCATTTCTGCGGAGTAGGCGTTCGTCTTCTCGTGGGTGATGCCTAAACCTACAAGGTAACCGTCAAAGGCTGACGAACAAAATTCCATCCCAAGATCGGATCTGACTGCAATGATTTTCTCATTTAATTCCCTTTCTATTTTAACTTGGAATGTTTTGAAAGTTGAGAATGCGTCACTCTTCAGTTTTAGGGGAAACACCCACGAGTAGCGAGAATAGTCATCAGTGATGGTGTACAAATATTTCGATCCACCCAAAGATGTAGTCCTGCTGGGTCCCCATAGGTCCATATGAAGTAGCTGCAGGGGTTTCGTGCTTCGCACACTATCAGTACCTCTGAAACTGGCCCTAGTAGATTTTGCTATTGAACAAACATCACATCTAGCATTTTTCCCCATGGGAGACACATTTAAACCATGCACCCGTTCATTTTCACACATTTGCATGATACCTTGAGTATTCAAGTGCCCAAATCTAGAATGCCATAGTTTTAGACTACCACTTTTATCAGTCGTACGTGTTGTACAAGCTTGTGGGGGCGTACTGCCCGACATTTGGTTTTTATTGGCCTGACCCCTCAATCTAGGCCTATTTTGTGAATTATTAGTCACAACATTTCTCACCTGGTACAACCTATTGATAGTTTCCCCTACAAACAAACAAGCATCCTTGCTTTCCCTAAAAATACACATTTTCCCATTATACACATTTACATGATAACCCGCTGCATCGATTCTCGCTACACTGATAAGTTGTTTGGAAAATGTGGGGATATACAATGTATTTTGTAAAGTTATTTCGTTATATTTTCCATTTTCCTCCACCAGAAAAGTGACATCTCCTATCCCTTGTATATCTGACGTACCCTCTCCCATTGAAACTTTCATGTTATCTACAGAGCGCAGATTATGGAAGAGCTCTTTTTGTGTACAGATATGATCAGTTGTTGCAGAGTCTAAATACCAGTGGCGATTTGAAACACTCGAGGAATTTGCTTCTGCTGCTAATACCCTTGTTGATTGATTGCTTCTTTGGGGGCTATTGTCGAGAGTCGACACGTAGAAGGCACCTCGATCTGCAACATTTGCTCCACGCCTATTTCCTCGGCGGCGACCTCTCCAACCGCCTCCTCTACTTCGAGAAATGTTTATGGAGGTTGACTCATTCTTACTAGCTAGGCCTATTTGGGTACAGTTTCTTTGAAAATGGCCGACCTGGCCACATTCGAAACAAGTGAGGGTATCCGATGACCTAGTCCGGCGTGATTCTCCTCCACGCTGCGTATGCCCTGTGTTAGTTTTATTTCTAACCCCTCCCCTAGGGTGTTGAGTTTGAAATGTGGAAAAAGCATTTTGATCATCACCTTCCCCCATAGTGACATCTGCATTCCTCATTTTTTGTCTATTGAATTCACTCAACAGTTGCTCTCGTACCAATTTTGGAGTAAATTTCTTATCTTCCCAATGGTAAATTGTTTGTACAGTAGTTTCAAAACATTTTGGCAAATAGTCTAGATATTGGTAGGCAATTTCATCGTCGGTAATGGCAACCGAAATGTTTTTAAGATCTAAAGCCTTTTTGTCTACCCTTGCCAAAAATACTGCCATTTCTTCTCCCCCTTTAAGCTGCAACGATAGGAACTCCCTACGTAGTCGTGCTTTTCGTGCCCTAGACGATGGTTGGAAAACACCAGCTAACTCGGTCCAAGCTGCCGCCGCATCGACTGTATTAGCCACAACGTTTTTTAATGCGGTTGAAACTGATAAACATATCAGTGCTAGTGCCTGTTCACTACGAAGTTTTCTCGTCTGTGTTTCTTTTGCGGTAGCAGACGGATCTAGTGGCGGTTCCGTACCGTCCACAAAGCCCCAAACTCCTTTTGACATTAACAAGAATTTAGCGTCAGTGCACCACGTTTCATAGTTTTCAGAAGTCAGCTTTTCAATTGAAAACGCCCCAGTCGAGCCAGCTTCTAACGACATAGTAATAATAGTATTGATCACTAATGTTACGCATGCGTTAAGATTGAAAAATCTGATAAATAAACATGTTGCGTCGCACACAAATTTCCCTGTCACACAGCATGCAAAAATATGCGTTGTACACAAGCCTAACACCCCGATGATAGTATGCACAAAATGCGTAGCACTGAACACCCCCGGGAACAGCATGCACAAAAATGTCGTAGCACGATAAGTATTAACACTCCTACAAACATTTATTCTTGATAATAGCATGCACAAAAAGTTCGCAGCACGATTGAACACTCCTACGACCATCGGCGAATAGCCGAGATAACAAAACGTGAATGCGAATGTCAATCCCCAAGACATCGAAAATTGAATTTTCCGAAAACAACATGCACAAAATAATTCCGTAGCACGAAACTCATGGAATTAACATTACTATTGTTCAATAACCAGCGGATGGCTGAATAACAAAACTTGCATGCGAATGTCAAAAGTCGGTCCCCATGACCTTGAACTCCCGGCATGACTCGCCACTAAACACAACCACGCTCTGCTACCATTTGTTGAAATAAATCCCGTGGGTTGTGGCTGTCATGCACTTAATTAGAAAAAGAACATACCTGTACAATGTCCAAACCATTTTAATCGTTGGGAGAACATGAATTTGAAGTACACAAGGTAAAGCTTAATAAGAAGCAACTTGAACAGGCTTGAAAACAAAAACATAGCGACCACCTCGGTCGCGTTCATCCATGTTGTGTGTGCTGACTAAAACCCGGAAGTGGGTTAACACAAAACCAGAAAACCTAATGGAATAGATATACGAAATAGGCCTAAACTAGTGAATATTATTTTATCACCTAGATAAACAATACGTCCAATAATAAATAAATGATACGGGCCCTAATTACAATTAGCCTACAGCCTAGTCATTTTAAGTCACAATGTGACAGAATTAGCTCAAAACTACAACACCGATGGCCGAAGGCGACTGGGGTCCTCCACGAGAAGCCGCTCCAATGGCGCAAGTCTTGCTTCAAACTTTTCTTCGATGTTGGCAGCAATCCGCGACTCAGATCCAGCAATGCATTCAGTCATCCCTTCGAACATGGATTTCATCGTGGTCTGCATTTCTTTAATAGCATTTAATGTACAAATCGATTGGGCGTCCGATCCGAGGACGACCGACGACGTGATAGACCGTGTCGAAGCGGCCGAACCGCTGCCGCTGAATTTCCGATTCATCACTCTAGCGGATAAGAAGTCGTCTTCGTCTAGGCCTTCCCGCAATAATCTGTTGTCGAGGGAGCCAGATTTGCCCCCGTCTTCCATTATCTTTCGTCTGCGAGCTTCCGTCTGGTCCGACTTCCTCCAAGAACGGCGAAATCCCTCGATTTCGTCGGCCATGTGCGAATGACAGATTTCACACGGATTCTCGGTAAAATCACAACCACGGCATCTTCTGCATTCAGGATGTCGATCTCCAGGGGTGAGCCGATGTCTGCAAGTGCCGTAAAGCACTGGTTTACCCATCCTACGAAATAACGGCCTTGCACAAAGACACAAGTAAACTAATTGAGCAATCAAGAGGCCCGTCCGTACGCGTGCCTGCCCACGAAAAAAGTGACGAACAGCCGAATAGCGCTGGGATCGCTCACACGATAGTGCCTGGGGGCAGACTGTGGGTAGCACGAAACTCGGTTAAACTGTGGGCATTGAATGAGCATGTATCTCACGATAAGCTAAAATAAAGGTGAGGATTTTCGGATAAAGTGAAAACTCTTTAGTGACGTTTCCTGTCCTAAGACCCCCCGACTTCACACAGACATTCATTTGCAGTGTGATTGTTCCGACCGTGTTATGGGTTGTGTTTTGTCACAAGTGTTTGGAGAAGATGAACACCCCTGTCTTTACGTTTCACGTAAATTGACAGCACGTGACCAAAACTATGGGACGACGGATGAAGAATGCGCGTGTTTAATCTGGTCCGTGGCCAAATTGTGTCCCTAGATCTATGGAACAAAATTTGTCATAGAATCCGATCACAACCTGTTGCACTGGCTGAAGCAAATGTCTGGCAAAAATCCCAGATTGCTTAGGTGGAGCCTAACCCTACAAGATTACGACTATACAGTTAGATACAAACCTGGAAAGTTTCACGTAAACGCTGATACTCTCAACAGGTATTTTGTTTAAACATTAATTGTTAAAACACGTCATTGTCTGGAAATTAATTCTTATCTTTAAATTTTGTTAAGTGGTATGTTGAAAGTGCAACCACACCAAAAGGAACTTTCAGCTATTTCCCGTTTTGGACTCCACACCTAAATTTTAAGTGCCTATGTTTTCTCTTTTTATAATCATCACCGTCACCCTCCTGGGGTGAATGTTTGTAAAGATTGAACGACACTAATTAAATATTCATTAGAAATATTCTACGGGGGCTGCAACTTGTTCCCGGTTGGCCCTTCTTTAAGTTTTAAACGAAACGGTTTCTATAAAAAACTGTCTGTCTACCCCTCTGCGAAAAAGGTTAGCACTGTCGTTAAAAGGTTGTTGCGTTATTATCCATAAAACCTCCCAGCGTTGTATTTATGTTTTAAGTTATGGGTCTTACCTAAAAACCCTTCAGTATGAGAATTTTTATGTAAAACAAGTTGTTCGGTAGCCTTAAAACACTCCAGTGGTAGTCTGTTAACTTTAAATAGAGCTGATAGCTGTTCATGCGTTTATAGTACCCTCTATTCCGATCCTTAACGCAAGCTAGGTCCTGAGGAGTGTGCCCAGGGGTCTTTTTTCGAGGTTTTCCCAGATAAAAAAAATAACGTTCTGTGCATGGCTGACTGGTTAGAGCATTAAATGTTGCGATTATCTTATTTGAATTTACAGCTACAAAAATCCTGAAAATGTAACTTTCTATACTCAAAAATAGTGTTTTTATTTATATAAACTGTCTTTTGCTCCAAATTTCTTTGGTCTGTACGACTTTCCTGCAACAAGCAGCGCGGACAGCACATGGTTAATTTTTGCAAATGGTATCCCTTTAATTATGCAATTTTTATTTACAAAAATTTCTTAAGCCACAAAAACGTCAGTCCCCCAAAAATATAAAACGGCAAATTTTATTTTTTGTAAACAGTGTATTTTTATAACTTGTGGCGATGTATTTCACGGGAGGTGTATTCCTCAGAAGGTGTATTCCTTGGTGCATTAATTTATGCAATTTATTTACATGGCTTCGCAGTCTTGTTCTTTGGCATATCTTGTGTGCACTGACCTTTCTGTTGTAGCATTTATTTGGAGTTCAACAGGAACCCCGAATAAAGTCCTCCGTGTGGGGGCGTGTAAACGTGGTCTTGTATTAGACATTCGTGGTGAGGACACCTCAACACCGCCGAGCCAAAAACCTGATGGCAGAACTCTTCAAATTAAGAAGAACATCGTTTTCTGGCAATCCCACTTCAAAATCGCCAAATTTGTAAATATTGTATTTTATTCTTTCAGGCATAAAGCCAAAAACAATAGCTTAGTTGTGTTTTAGGAGGGGCTTCCACTTTGATGGTACTTAACCTCAGATACATGTAAAACACACAATATTTTTTATTCTTAAAACAGGTGACGACTTACTTTAATTATGAAAAATGTCCGATGTTAAAACCTCTTGTTTGCTTCTGCAAATAACTAAAATCTAACCTAAATGCGTTATAGCATATTTAAAACTAAGCTGGTACATTTAATCTTTTGATTTTTGCACTAAAAGCACTTTGGTAAACTTAACTTCTTGCCATGAACCCTACCAGACCTCAAACTTTTATGTTTATATATTTTTACGGACCCAGTGTTTATTTTTATGTTTATGTTTTTAGCGTCTCCATCCAAACTCCGACCGTAGCCTACCTCTAAAAACGTAAACAAACTAGCTTTCCTGCAATTAAAAACATGCCTTGTTAATATCAGTCTGGTTCCCAAAGTCAAAGATTTATTCTGAGCAATACACTTCGTTTCCCCCCCCCCCTTCAATAGTTGCGATACATAATATCGTAGTCGTATTTTTATATGCCTAAATTCACGTTGTTATGAGTTTAAAACTCACTTGCACTTCCAAGTGGCCTCTAACGCTCCCAAGTCGGCAATTCCCTTTGTCACTGCAGCCTCACCAATTCCCGTCCAACCAAAACACTGCATTCAATTTCCCCACCACTCAGAGCGCTCAGCTACCCTGCCCGTCCGCGCCGTCATGCCCACTTCCGGTAGTGACAGCCCGGCCAGTTTTGGTCAGTCTCTCCTCCTCCAAGAGTTCCCCTCTGCCCCACTCCACCTCTCCGTCGCTCTCCTACAGGACCACGCATTCCCTCTACCTGCCGGCCAGGCAGAAGGCATAAAAACCCAGACCCAGGAAAATTTCCTTAGCACAGCTCAGGAATCTCAAAGCTAGAGGTAGCTACCAACATTCACCAATGTCGGCCACCACTCGCCAAACGGCGACGAAAATTCAGCAGTTAACGACTTGGTTTTTAGAGCTACTCGCCAAAATGGCGACTAATTAACAAACCCTGATGCTACCGTATTAGATAGCAACAAGCGGTTTACGGCGTTGCGTGCAGAATTACAAGGGCTCTTCAAAGAAGTGTGCAATAATGTCGTTAGCCACTTTAGTTGATTGGAGAGTAAGATGAATGCAAACAATATTTTAGCATTAAGTAATAGCACAACTGGTTTCTACATGGCGAGGAGTTAATGGACAATGGCGAGTGCATTTTAATGTCTACCGGCCAAATGGCGAGTGTCACACAATTCACATTCGTGAAGGTTGGTAGCTACGCTGGTCGGGAGTAGAGATGCCCCGGTCTGATTGTTGCCATGCCGGGCAAAGGTAGTTGGTTCGTATGAAACTTAGCTTAACTTGAAAGTTTATTTTTTGGACTTAGACGTCAAAATTTATAGTTTAATTTAACCTAAAACCTTGTAGCTTTGAATGTAACTTATGGTGCGTTAAACCAAACTGCATTTCGGACGTTAACGACCGTAACATAAGGGTTCATGCTCCCTTCCTAAAAACCAGCTTTTATTTCACCGTTTTCATTAACGTAGCTTAATGTAAACAAAGGCCGTCGGGTCAGTTAGATTTGCAGAAGCACAGTACTTCACGGAGTGTACATCCCTTTTCTAACGTGATATTCTGATGGGTACGGTTTGATTTAGTGGGAGTACCACTCGAAACATAACTGTAGTTTAAGGTGTACTATCACTACACAGTCGAGACTGTTCGTAATTTAGAGGGCTCTTTTGCGAAATTCTCGTTGCCTAAAATCACTGTTTCTATTGGAAATTGTTTGGAACCAACCTTCACCAATGTCGGTCGCCACTCGCCAAACGGCGAGGAAATTTCAGCAGTTGGCGACTTGGTTTTTAGAGCTACTCGCCAAAATGGCGACTGATTAACAAACCCTGATCTTAAATTGTCATATTAAAAACACATACAGAGTAGCCATTAAGTGCTGGTGAAACAACGAAATCACGACGTTTCGGTTCCAAGGTCGGAACCGTTGTTTCACTAGCACTTAATGGCTACTCTGTATGTGTTTTTAATAACTAAAGTGCTTTTCAACTTTCTGCTTTTTGTTAAATTGTCATATCTCGGTAACCGTATTAGCTAGAAACAAGCGGTTTGCGGCGTTGCGTGCATAATTACAAGGGCTCTCCAACCAAGTGTGCTACAATGTTGCTAGCCACTTTAGTTGATTGGAGGCTTAGATTAATGCAAACAATATTTTAGCATTAAGCAGTAGCACAACTGCTAAAATTGTTTTTACATGTCGAGGAGGTAATGAACAATGGCGAGTGCATTTTAATATCTACCGGCCAAATGGCAAGTGCCACACAATTCACATTCGTGAAGGTTGTTTGGAACTAAACCCAAGTTCTAGTGTACGAATTTAATGTAAATTCTCGTAATATTTATAACCTAAACTAAGTTGTAAATTGGTAAAATGTAAGTGCGATCTTTTTAACATGTTTGTTTAAAAATAAAACCAGGAGTTTTAAACGCCCGTTGGTTTAATAGTTCGTTAATTGCTGGAAGTTAGTATTTAAGACAATTCTCTTCAAATATAACTTAGCTAGCCTTTTCCCACCTTGGTGGCAGCGTTACCGCTTATTATTACTAGTTAGCCTACATTATTAGGACATCGTAGCTCCATTCTCTACACCGGGACTGTAGCAGTTGTGCTGTTTTAACTAAAAAGTACTAAAAGTCAACCCAGAGTGATAATAAGACTGATCCAGTTACACCATGCGACCGGCAATGTTACAAGCCCCTACTCCGTCGTAGCATCCGCAGTTACAAACTGTAGTTTCGGTATCGGGTCTTGTATTTTCTACCTCAATTGGCCATGCCTTCATGGTGAAAGGAAGCAAGGAAAAAAACCCAATAGCCACGATTGTTTCGCATTTTCTATGACACGCGGTTATCAGCGGTTATTTATTTTAGCTGCGGTTCACCCGCGGTTAACCCGAAACTGCACGTAATTTTATTTGTCAGACCCGCAGCTGCCCGCAGTAATTATTGTTTGGAACCGACCCGACCCGGAACCGACCCGAACCGCATCAAAAATGCAGGGAATTGTTAGGTCGACCTGTAGTAGGAAAATATAGAAGAAAATACGGGAGGGGGTTAAGTCTATAGTGACTGCTATATGCAGCGTTATTTCGACCGGCGGTTTTCAAATACTATTGTGTACAGAGGGTTGTAACGGCGGACGCTATGACGGCTTAGGTGCTTGTAACGCCCCCGGTTTCCCTGGTGAACGTGGAGTTTCAGCTTGAGGTTAATCGGTGTTAATGACGACTTTTTACGTTACTCATCACAGCATGGACACTGTCCCAGCATGGGGGATGAAGCGCCGGTCCTAATTAAAGGGGCCTAACCTTAAACTGTCGGTATCGCTGCCACCAACGGTGGATTTAACTGTTTAACTAGCTAAAATCTAAAAATGGGCTACATATTTAATCTTACACTAAAATACAATTAATCAATCTAGCAAACGACTGAAGCTAAAACTCCTGGTTTTATTTTAGCAACAGAGAATAAAGTACACTTTACATTAAGGTTTGCTTCTGAAAGCTTTTGAATACCAATTAATTAAATAGGCAACAAGTTGAATTTACAAAAGTAGCAATTCACAATTCAAATAAACAACGCTTGTGTTTGAGTAAAAGTTTAAGTTTTCACAATAGAAAAAGTAATATTAGGTACTCCCGGAGACACCCACAAGACTCAACAGCCGCAACTGATAAAAGTCTGACAGTATGTTTCTACATGATCAACCGTCCACAGTTATGTTTCTAAGTTTTCCAAGTACAAAAAGATCAACCTCCCTTAGTTCCCTCGAGAACTGTTCAAAGTAATAAAAAGGCCGGCAATTTTACACTTAGGCATCAGTTTGTTTCAATTTGACTTCCACAAAGATCAAACCGTCAATTAGTTGAAGTTAAAAATTACATTTAAAATAAACTGGGAAAGTTGGTTTTTAGTAAGAGAACCACTCTGACATTATGGGGAGAGGAAACCTAAGATGCCGCTACAGGCGTCTCCACCATAATTTTCTCCAAGCTAGAGAGTTAAAGTTTACAATTAAACTAAAATTTAGAATATGGGGGTCCTAAACTGAACTTTCAAAAGCTAAACTATAACATACGAACCACTACCTTCGTGCCTGGCATGGCATTCTCCGGACATGGCGTATCCACTCCCGACTGGCGTGACCCTTCTCTAGCTTGAGATCTGTGAGCTGTGCTAACTAGGGATTCTGGGGCTGGGGTTTTATACACATTACCGGAAGTAGGCGCGGACGCCGAGGATAGCTGCGGGGGTCTGATTGGCTGAGGGCCTCGAGAACAATGGAAAATGGGAGGATAAGTCGGATAAACAAAGGAACTGGGTGCAGAGCCGTTTGAAGGAGTAGGGACATGCAAGACGGAAAAGATAGGCCTGTTTTGAGTTTTACTCAATTGAATTTTCGGAAATAGGCCTTTATTTTGAATTATTGGCTATGGATTCCATATTTACATGATTGCAACATGATTTGGCTCTTGTTAAAGCTTATTACTTGGCTTTGGTAATGCATAGAACATTACTATTAAATTAAACAAGCTTTAACGGTAAACTGCAGTGTTAAACACCACAACTAGTTTTGGCTGGGGAGGGGGGCAAAATTGGAGGATTCGAAGTTTTTGCACAGTTTGACTTTCGGAATGGGTTTGAACAGATCTTTTTAAGAATTCTTTTAGTGTTTAATAGTAGATCAAGCTATTCGTAGATTTTGGTAGGTCTCAGTCAGGTTAGAGGAGAACTAAAACAAACATATATACACTGAAAATTCGTGTCCGGTAGAATGCCAGGTCGTAATACGTTTGGACAAATGGTAGCGTTTCTGGGGGTAAAAGAATATAATAACAGGATAAATGCGGATAAATAAACTAGCTTAGTTGAATGCTATAACGCATTAAGTTACTGGGAACGTTTAACGTTTAAAATCGATCGTTGTGGAAATTTTTCATATGGGTTGCGGCCGACAAATACAATAAAAAATATCACACTACAAATTGGTTGTCTGTATAAATCCTCTTACAATACACTAAGCTAGTATGTTCGGGCTTTTTGCCCTAAAAGAAAAGGGATAAAATGAAAATACAAAAATACAGAGTTCAGCAATGGCGGCCATGTTGAAGGTAGGCTGTAGTGGCTTTGAAATGATCTTCAAACGTCATTTAAAGGTTCTTCCGGGTGGAAAGTCCGGATTTGGGCTTCCCCAAGAGTCTTGTATTTGGACAGGCTATTGATGTTTAAAATTTGGGCCGATTCGGTCCATTATTAAGAAAACGGCTGAATATGCCTCGGCGAGGCATTTGGTGCCTCAAGAAAGAAAATTACAAATTTTTGAAAAACAGGCGTTTTTCGGTGGCG
Organism: Lithobius niger; assembly: GCA_023313725.1. Lineage (NCBI taxonomy): Eukaryota > Metazoa > Arthropoda > Chilopoda > Lithobiomorpha > Lithobiidae > Lithobius > Lithobius niger. The sequence goes on along the minus strand of JAHWFP010104966.1, from coordinate 14,120 downwards.
CTCGTTTACACGCCCCCAAACGCCGGATTTTATTCGGGGTTCCTGAGAACTCGGAATAAAAGCTAAAATATAACGGCTTAGTGCACACAAGATATGCAATGAACACAAGACTGCCAAAAATAAGCAAGAAAATGACATGAAATAAAATACACTGTTTACATAAATGTTGACACTGCCATTTTGTATTTTTGGGGGAACCAACGTTTTTGTGGCTAAGAGAACTTTAAGTAAGTTTAAAAATTACACATAGAAAAATAATGTTTTTTTGCAGCCATTAACTAAATACTGTCGGCGCTGCTTGTTGCAGGAATATCGTACAAGTATTTGCAAATAGGGCAAAAGGACATCTGTCAAGAAACACACTAGTTTTTAAAGTAAAAGTACAAAGTTAAAGTTTGTTGTTTCGTTATAACAAATAAATGAGGCCATCTACTGCTCTGGTAATTCCAAAGCAGACGACATCATTTACGCACCTCTCAAAACAGCGAAAACCAGTTTACAATTTTCACAAATTTTCGACAGCTTTGAAAAAATTATAAAAAATATATCTCCTGCTGTCTTCTTCAGGTGACAAAGAAATAAAAATACTAGTTACATCACACTGTACTGTTCGACGCCGAACTGTCCGACGCTGATTTGAACGAAGCACGTTGAACGAAGCAGGAGATATATTTTTTATAATTTTTTCAAAGCTGTCGAAAATTTGTGAAAATTGTAAACTGGTTTTCGCTGTTTTGAGAGGTGCGTAAATGAGGTCGTCTGCTTTCGAATGTGAATCGATTGACTCTCAATGTAATTCAGCCATTATGCTATATTTCGAGTGCTCTGGTAATATGTCCCGTACGGATTCTGCCTCTGCTCAAGTCTAGTCGTTTTTTTTTCTGGGACGACTGCGAAAGTAACCCTCCGCCGCATTTCAATAAACCTAGCCGCTGCGATAGGGATCGAAAAATCGAATACTATGGGCACGCATAAAATGACCAGCTCTATTTATTGTTAAACTACTCCCACTGGGATGGTTTGAGGTTACCAAACAACTTGTTTACATATGCAATTTGACACTGAAGGATTTTGAGATGAGACCCATAACTTAAATATAACAATACAACACTGGGAAGTTTTGTGGATAAAAACTAACAACCCTCTAACGACAGTGCTACCTTTTTCCCACAGGGGTAGACAGATAGTTTTTTATAAAGAAAACCATTTCGTGTAAAACTTAAAGAAGAGCCAACCGGGGACAGATTGCAGCTCCCGTAGAATATTCTTAATGAATACTTAATTAGTGTCGTTACAATCTTTGTCAATATTCTCCCACACAGGGAGACGTTGATAGTGACAAAAAGAGTAAAGCATAGGCACTTAAAATTTTAGGTGTGAAGGCCAAAACGGGAATTAACTGGGAGTTACTTTAAGATGAGCTCCCAACAGACTAAAATGAAAAAATTTCAAATGCAGGTAAAAATGATTTTCAGTCAATTTGTACTGAAACGAAACGTTTAACAATAAAATGTTTAACGAAAATGCTGCCTTGATACAGCAACAATCACTAGATGCTTTCCAGGTTTGTCCAGTAGATTCTGAAGTTTTAAAATTAAAATTTCAACAAATACACTATTTTAGGTTTAGTTGCTCCTAGATGGAGCCACGGTTGTAACAACAAACTACACATTGTTTAAAGAAAACATGCACTGGAAATTTACCTTGTTAGATTTCCGGTTTACTTGTAACAAGATAAAAACTCTTATTTATAGAAAAACTATATTAGGTTAGGTATTAAACCTCCGTTTTATTGGAAACACCAATTCAGTGCTAGAGCCATAATAAATACATAGAATTCACATTAAAACATCGGTCCTACTTTTAAAAAAAAAAGGACTGGGGAAAAAACTATTTTTAAGTTTTTTATTTGCTTAACACACTGACTTTAAATTAGATTAAAATTCAGGCAACTTTACTAAACTCTGGGAAAAAATCAAAGCATATAGGGGGAACACTTTTAATGCCGACCTTTAAATTACTTGTTTCCAACTTAAGATTGGGGGAAGTTAACTCACGTAATTTAAGCCATTCGTCAAAGCTAAACTTGCTAACTCTGGGTTTTTCTGGCATGACTAAACTTTTATTTACATCACTAGCTGACAAACTTCGATTTATTTTGCCTTTAAGAGGCAGGTTCAACGTATTTTCCGTTGATTATTACACCAACAAAGATGGCGACAGTCCATCCACTGGTCAAGGGATAGGACTTGGGTCTCATTATCTCGTAATGGGTTGGCTTCCGAAGTCTTCAGCAGATCCCTTTCGTCTGCGCTTGATGACTTAACGACGATTGGCGGGAGCACTGTGGGGGTTTGGGGCTTGACCAATCCCGCGGGGCCGGTTTGTCTATGGCGGCTCTTACGTTTCTTTGATTGACGTGGGCCGTTTCAGACGGGGGGCGTAGCCACCTCGGACGGCAAGGGAGAAAAATCACGGGGCGTGGCGATTTCTGGTCTGCGCTGTAGGCTTAATGAATCTAATCCTGTCACGCCCAAAACGACATCGTAGAACGAATTGTTGACCGGTGTAATGCACGCTACTGTTTTTAACACGGTGCCATTATCTAACTTTAGGCTTAGATTTACTTTATCTAAAGTAAACACTTGTTTACACAAGGAAGTTTGACATTTAATCTTACGTTTTAAGCTAACTAGCGAAACTGTGCTTCCGGAGTCGCATAAAATATTAATTTAATTTTTCCCTATGCTACCGGACAGAGTAATAGCCTTAAGAATTTCACTGGTATTTTTCCCAACTGGGAAACATGCATTAGCTTGCTGGGGTTTCGAGTTAAGCTCGGGGCATTCACTACGAAAATGTTGGGGAGAATTACACACGTAGCAGCGCCTAACTCGATCTTGATTAGGGTTAGTTTTTTCACTAGCACTAATGTTTATGGCAGGGTCCCCTCCTGGGTTATCTGCTTTCACACTGACAGATCCGGCCGGATTAGCTGTCGTGTTGTGGTTACGGTTGTGACCACGTTGTTGACCAGTAGGTTTAGAACCTTGGTTCGACGGTGCAGCTATGGGCTGTGTTTTGGCTGCACGAGTGGCAGTCTCGTTAGCAATCTGTTTATTGCGGGTTGTGAACTTGTCACAAAGTTGGGCTGTTTCAGCCAACGTCCCTAACTTAATTTGATCAGGGATCCATTTCCTAAGTTGGGTAGGGCAAGATTTATAAAATTGCTCTAAAAGCATTAGATTGACAAGTTTTTCATAGTCCCGGTTAACCTTAGCTAAAGCTAACCAACGAGTGAAAAGAGTTTCTAACTCAAATGCATAATCCTGGAATTGCATTTCTACACCTTTTTCGAGTGAACGAAATTGCGTTTGCAAAGACTCTTTAGTCTGTACAAAACGGGCAAGCAGTTTATTTTTGACTATTTCGTAATCCTGCATTTCAGCGTCTGTTAGCTGATCACAAACTTTAATAAAGACCTCACCGACGAGGGGCTGTAACGCCGTGACCCATTGGTCTTTAGGAATCTTTTGACTAGTTAAAGTTCGTTCGAAAATCTTAAGAAAACTGTTAATATCAGTGTTGGGCGTCCACCTATTTACCAATCGAACTATGTCGGCCACTTTACCATTGTAAACGAGCGCCACCGAAAAACGCCCGTTTTTCAAAAATTAGAAATTTTTTTTCTTGAGGCACCAAATGCCTCGCCGAGGCATATCTGGCCGTTTTCGCAATAATGGTCCGATTTCCACAAACTCTTCGACATTTAATAGCCTGTCAAAATACAAGACTCTTGGGGAAGCCCAAATCCGGACTTTCTTCCTTGAAGACCATTGAAACTACATTTGAAGATTGACCAAAACCAGCTACATCGCACTTTCATCATGGCCGCCATTATAAAATTCTGTATTTCTGTATCTTCATTTTATTCTTTTCTTTTAGGGCAAAAAGCCCAAACATATTAGCTTAATGTATTGTATGAGGTTTGTACAGACAACCATTCTGGAGTGTGATATTTTTTATTGTGTTTGTTGGCCGCAATCCATATGGAAAATTTCCACAACGATCGAATTTTAACTTTAAACTTTTAAACGTTAAATGTTCTCTGTAACTTAATGCGTTATAGCATTCAATTAAGCTAATTTATTTAACCGCATTTATACTTTATTTATATTCTTTTACCCCCAGAAACGCTACCATATGTCCAAACGTATAAACGCATTACGACCTGGCATTCTACCGGACACGAATTTTTCAGTGTATATATGTTTATTTTAGTTCTCCTCTGGACCTGACTGTGACCCACCGAAACCTACAAATAGCTTGATCTACTATTAAACACTAAAAGAATTCTTAAAAAGATCTGTTCAAACCAAATCCGAAAGTTAAACTGTGCAAAAACTTCGAATTACCCAATTTTGCCCCCCTCCCCAGCCAAAACTAGTTGTGGTGTTTAACACTACAGTCTACCGTTAAAGCTTGTTTAATTTAATAGTAATGTTCTAGACATTACCCAAAGCCAAGTAATAAGCTTTAACAAGAGCCTAATCACGTTGCAATCATGTAAATATTCAATCCGTAGCCAATGATACAAAGTAAAGGCCATTTCCGAAAGTTCAGTTGAGTGAAACTCAAAACAGGCCTATCTTTTTCCGTTTTACATGTTCCTACTCCTTCAAACGGCTCTGCACCCAGTCCCTTTGTTCCACCGACTTCTCCTCCCACTTTCCATTGTTCTCGAGGCCCTCAGCCAATCAGACCCCCGCAGCTCTCCTCGGCGTCCGCGCTAAGGTCCAGAAAATCCGCTGCTCCAGCATAAAAAGCCCCAGTTGCCCTCCCTCTACAGCTCAGTCAGCACAGCTCACAGATCTCAAGCTAGAGACCGGTCACGCCAGTCGGGAGTGGAGACGCCATGTCCGGAGAATGCCATGCCGGGCACAATGGTAGTGGTTCGTATGTTATAGTTTAGCTTTTGAAAGTTCAGTTTAGGACCCCCATATTCTAAATTTTAGTTTAAAACTTAACTTAACTCTCTAGCTAGAGAATATTATGGTGGAGACGCCTGTAGCGGCATCTTAGGTTTCCTCTCCCCATAACGTCAGAGTGGTTCTCTTTCTAAAAACCAAATTTTTCCAGTTTACTTTAAATGGATTTTTAATTTAAACTAAATGACGGTTTGATCTTTGTGGAAGGCAAATTGAAACAAACTGATGCCTAAGTGTAAAATTGCCGGGCTTTTTATTACTTAGAACAGTTCTCGAGGGAACTAAGGGAGGTTGATCTTTTTGTGCTTGGAAAACTTAGAAACATAACTGTGGACGGTTGATCATGTTGAAACATACTGTCAGATAGACTTTAATCAGTTGCGGCTGTCAAGTCTTGCGGGTGTCTCCGGGAGCACTCATGATTTACTTTTTCTAATGTGAAAATTTAAAACTTTATTCAAACCAAGGGTGTTTGTCTGAATTTATGAAATACTAAGTGTATCTTCAAACTTGCTACTTTTTGTAAATGTAAACTTGTTGCCTATTTAAATAATTGGTATTCAAAAGCTTTTAGAAGCAAACTATAATGTAAAGTGTACTTTCATTCTCTGTCGCAAAAATAAAACCAGGAGTTTTAAGCTTCAGTCGTTTGCTAGATTTGATTAATTGTATTTTAGTGTAAAATTAAATATGTAGCCCATTTTTAGATTTTAGCTAGTTAAACAGTTAAATCCACCGTTGGTGGCAGCGATACCGACAGTTTAAGGTTAGGCCCCTTTAATTAGGACCGGCGCTTCATCCCCCATGCTGGGACAGTGTCCATGCTGTGTTGTATAACGTAAAAAGTCGTCATAAACACCGTAGAAACCTCAAGCTGAAACTCCACGTACACCAGGGAAACCGGGGGCGTTACAAGCACCTAAGCCGTCGTAGCGTCCGCCGTTACAGGACGTGGTGTGACGTGATTTCCTGTCTGCCATAAAATGCCAGTACCGAGTTAATCGCTGAACGATAACCCTTAATGGCTGCAACCGAAAGTCCCTTGTCGAATAGGCCGACAAAGAATTCCGTCATGTCAGTGACCACCGGGTCACAGGGGTCCAAGTCCCTTTCCTTACACCATTCAAACCACCGTTTCCACTTAGCCTCATACACCTTGATTGTGGATTGGCGGTGACAGAGCACTAGTTTCTCAATGACGCCGGAGGAAAAACCAGTAACCTCCAGTTTCCACTTCACAGTCTCCAGGGGTGAAGACGAAGCATCCCGGGGTTGGGGTGAAAGGTTCTTCCGTTGTGCTGTGATACGATGTCGTCTCTTAGTGGCAGCTCGATGGGGTCTTCCTTTGACAGCTGTAGGAGGTCCACATACCACGCTGCTGCTGGCCAGAGCGGTGCAATGAGTATGAACTGTCCCCCTGAATGGCGAACTTTGTTCAGTACTTTTTGCAGCAGAGCGAACGGGGGAAACATGTATGCCGATATCCTGTCCCATGACATGCACAGTGCATCCGATGCCCACGCTCGTTGATCCGGAAACGGGGAGACTAATTGGTCCAATTGCGTGTTCTGGAACGTGGCAAACAGGTCCACCACCGGTTTCCCCCACCGCTGGAAGATTGCCTGGCAGACACTCTGGTTCAGTCTCCATTCCGCTGGGGCCGTCGGAAGTCGGCTGAACAACTGGTCTGCCAAGACATTCAGCTTCCCCGGGATGTGTCTTCTTCTTGACAGATTTCTTCGAATTCTTGACAGAGCACAAAAATCGCCGACACTTCTTCGTGGAGGGATCACGAGTGCGTTCCCCCTCACCTCCGCATGTAGGCCACTGCCGTGGTGTTGTCCGTCATCACCCCGACATGGGTTCCCTGAAGAATGCTCGCCCACTCGTCCAAGGCCTTGCGGACGGCCCTCAATTCCAAATTGTTGATGTGAAGTTCTGCTTCCCGAGGCGACCATCTTCCAGCCAGCTGCAGATCCCCCATGTGGGCTCCCCAACCCAAGAGGGACGCATCCGTGAAGAGGGTGTGATGAGGAGCCGGCGCATGTACCGGGATACCTGTCCTCAGGTTGTCTGGTACAGTCCACCAGACCAGATCCTGCTGTGGTAGGTTCAGGAGGTCGATCTCGTCTTCCCAGGACGTCCTCTCTATCCAGTTGTCCTTTCTGAACCAGTGGAGGCTCCTGGCTCTCCACGCACCCATTGGGACTAGATCCGCCATGGAGTCGATCTTGCCAATTAGGCGGCTGAGGGATCTTGCCGTAGTTGAGTCCGCCTGAAGGATATCCTGGATTGAAGCCTGGAGGTCCCCAATCCTTTCCTCCGATGGTCTGACCGTGAAGTCCATCATCCGGAACGCCGCCCCTAAGAACTGGAATTCCGTCGCTGGGGCCCTCCTGGACTTCTTCTCGTTGACTCCGAGACCCAGATCGCTGAACAACTGGCTGACAGTGTCCGTGTGCTCCTGTAGGGTCCTGCTGCATTTGTTGCGGAGCAGCCAGTCGTCTAAATATCCGTGGTGAGATTTCACTTCCCGCTGGTGGAGAAATCCCAAAACCGGCTTGAGGATTGATGTGAAAACATGTGGGGCAGTGCAAAGGCCAAAGGGGAGGACCGTGAACTGGAATGACCTGCCGTGCACCGCAAACCGGAAGAATTTGAATGCCGAAGGGTGGAGGGGGACGTGGAGATATGCGTCCTCCAGGTCCAATGACGTGGTAAACTCCCCTTCCTGCAGCGATTCCCAAATCGACGAGAGCGTCTCCATCTTGAAGTAGTCCTGCGCAATGTGTTTGTTGAGGAGCCTGAGATTGAAGATGACTCTTCTTCCTCCGCCTTTCTTCGCGATCACCCGAGCTGGGCTGTAGAACCCTGGCGATCCTTCTGGTGTCGGCTGAATTGCCCCTTTTGCGAGGAGAGTTTGCACCTCTTCTTCCAATAGCGGGTCTACGACGTTTAGGAGTCAACTTGGAACCACCTTCGATAGTTTTGGTACTGACAGAAATGGTGGTCTGTATCCTTCTCTGATGACGGAGAGCACGAATGGATCGCTCGTAACAGATTCCCACATAGGATAGTGGAATCTCAGCCCGCCTCCCACCCGTCGGTGAAGGAGAGCAAGCTGGGGCCTCAATATGTCATAGTTGTCCACCCCGACTTCTTGAGCCTCTTCCTTTGCTTTGGGGTCCGGCCGACGATTTGGTTTGGTCCTGAACCTTAAAATGCCCGCTGCCTCTGCCCCTGTTACCCTGGTGGGAGGAGCCCCTCTGTTTCCTGGGGCCCGACGTCGGTTGGGGGTCACGAAAGGGCTCCTGGTTGAAGTTCTTGTAAGGAAACCGACCCTAGTACTTCTGAGGGTGATCCTTCTTAGGAGGGGGTTTCACCTTTCCTCTCAGGTCCGGGGCGATCGAAAGGAGTTCCCCATTGAACAACCTGTCGGACTTATATGGCGCTCCACTGAGGTAAGCATCCCGTCTTCGCAGGACTGAGTTCGCTGTTGATCGCACTCCCCAGTCGATGGTTTCCTTCTGAAAGGAGATCGCCTGCTTCAGAAGGTCTGCGCAGTCCCGGACGATCCCTTGATCCTGGCTGTCGACCGGGGTCCTGATAATGGACTGTAGTGCCGCCAACGCCGCTGAGGCCACCAGCTCGGCGTGAGACGCTGCCCGAACCCCTATGCGTAATAGCCGTTCCTCCGCTTCGAACTGCTTGAGCGGAACACGAATCACCGCCGGCTTTGGGAGGCAGGAGTCGTACTCCATGGATGCGTACTCGTGAAGATATTCAGCCTCCTTGAAGGTGTAGTAGTTCCTGGGTTTTGGTGCCGATGGGTTCAGCGGGCCAAAGTTTGAAGTGCCGAAAAAGAAATCCTGTTTACTGGAGTCATGCCGTGGGAGTTCTTTACCAGTGACTATGGGTTTGCCCCCCTCTCTCAGAAGACCACCTGCGTCAAGGAGAGAGCGGTGAAGCATCGCCGATTGCGGCAGAAGGCTAACAGGGTGACGAATGTCCTCCGTTTTGGCGAAAGATGCAGTGGGGGGCTCGTCCGGGTTACCGGGCGAGAGATCTGGCCTCGACCGGCAGAATGACGAGGGAAGATAGAAATGGACTCGTCTCACAATGCTTTCAAACGCTTCCTTTTTTGACAGGTACGCCGCATCTTCGATTCCCAATCGATTAGCAGAAGACGACTCACTCGATTGGCTCCTTGAACGTTTCGACGACTGTCGTGGGCGAGTCTCCTCCGACATTCTCCCCTCCCGCCTGTCGCCTGACCTGGATCTTCCCTCTGATCTACCCTTGGATGAAGGAACCGTAGGCGAGGTGCATCTTCTCCTTTTTGGTGAGCGGCTCCGAGACCGAGTTCGTGACCCGCAGCGGCCCTGTCTGGGATCTGACTTGTCCCGGTGGTCGTCCCTGGTTTTCGCTGAAGGAGAACCACACTTTCGCTTCTGTAAACGCGGTCTCGTATCAGACGCTCGTGGTGAGGACACCTCAACACCACCGAAGAAAAAACCTGAGGGCAGTACTCTTACCTACCAGAAGAGCATCGTCTGTATGGCGATTACGATTTAAAATTGTAAATAATGTATATTTTCTTAGGCATAAAGCCGAAACACTTTCAGCTTAGTTGTGTTTTAGATGTTGTCAACACACGATATTTTTTATTTGTAACAGGTGACGACTTTGCTTATTTATGAAAAATGTCCGATGTTCAAACCAGTTTAAAATCTAACCTAAACTGCACTTAGCCCTTTAAAAAACTAGCTGGAATATTTAATCTTTTGATTTGTGCACTTAATGCATTTTGGTAAACTTAACTTCTTGCCATGAACCCTACCGGAGCTCCAATGTTTATGTTTGTATATTTTTCGTGGACCCAGTGTATGATTTTATGTTTATTTTTTATAGCATCTCCATCCAAACTCCGACCGTAGCGAACCTCTAAAAACGTAAACAAACTAGCTATCCTTCGTTAAAAACATGCCTTGTATATAGCAATCCGTTTCCCAAAGTCAAATGTTTATTCTGTGCATTACACTTCGTTCCCCCCCCCCCTCCTTCAATAGTTGCGATGCCTAACGTCGTAAGTCGGCGATTCCCTTTGTCAATTCGAATCCAGCCAACCAAAACACTACTTCAATTCCGTCAGCCAGTCAGAGCGCTCAAGCTACCCCGGTCGTCCGCGCTGCTACTCCAACTTCCGGTAGTGACAGCTCGGCCGATTTGGGTCAGTCTCTCCTCCTCCAGATGTCCGACTCTCTTCCCCGCACCCCCCTCCGAAGCTATCCTCGGCGTCCGCGCCGACTTCCGGTAATGAGTATATAACCCCAAACCCAGAGACACTCGTTAGCACAGCTCAAGGATTCTCAAAGCTAGAGGTCGCTACGCCGGTCGGGAGTGGAGATGCCGCGGTCCGATCGTTGCCATGCCGGGCAAAGGTAGTGGTTCGTATCGTACTTAGTTTAAGTTTAACTTTAAAAGTTTATTTTTTGGACTTTACGACAAAATTTATAGTTTAATTTTAACTAAACCTCGTAGCTTTAGAAGGTAAATTTATGGAGTGTCAAGCCAAACGGCATTTCGGACGTTGGCAGCCATAATTTAAGGGTTCACGGTCCCTTACTAAAAACCAGCTTTATTTTTCGTGTTTCTTTAAACGCAGTTTAATGTAAACAAAGGACGGTTTGATCTTCGTGGGGTTTCCATTGCTTAAACGCTCGGATCCACTTTATAGGTAGCCGCGGCTCTATAATTTAAGGAGTTGACTTATCAACAGCAACTCTGGGAGGTTTAATGCTTTGCAGTATACACGTAGAAAAATAACTGTAAAACAGGTCTACTATTACTAGACAGCCGAGGCTGTTCGTAATTTAGAGGGCTCTTTTGCGAAATCCCCTTGTGCCTAACCAAACTTACTTTTTCTATTTGAAATTGTTTTAACTAAACCTCGTGTTGGTTCTAGTGTTGAATTTTATTGTAAATTCCCCGTGTTATTTATAAACTAATCCAGTTGTAAATTTGCCAAATGTAAATGTAAAGTGCGATATTTTTATTCATGTTTGTTTAAAATAAAAACCAGGAGTTTTTCTTAAACGTCCGTCAGTTTATTCGCTCGTTGTTCGCTAGAAGTAAGAAATTAAGACAATTCTCTTAAACTTAGCTTAGCTAGCCTAATTTTCCCACCTTGGTGGCAGCGTTACCGCTTATTATTACAGTTAGCCTACATTATTAGGACATGTGTAGCTCCATTCCCTACGCCGGGACTGTAGCTGTTGTGCTTATTTGAAACAAAAAGTACCCAAGAGTAATAGTAAGAAGATCCAGTTACACCAGGCGAGCGGCGATGTTACAAGCACCTACCCCGTCGTAGCATCCGCCGTTACACTTCGAAGATTGGTTGCCACCAGTTGGCTGGTCCCCCACTCCTTGACTGATATGGGGCTGTTGTCCTGCCACGTTGTCCAGCCGTGACAGACGGCCGGCCCTCCAATTTCGGCCAGCCGCCGACTGCTGGTCCCTTGTCAACTGTCGATCTCTTTGTGACCGATGTCCCGTCGGTGATGCACGGTCCAATGGCGACTGATGGTCCCTTGACCACTGATGATTCCTTGGTGACTGACGACCTCGTGGAGACCGACGTCTCCTTGGAGACTGAAGTCCTCTGGGAGACTGCCGCCCTCTGGGAGACTGACGCCCTCCTGGAGACTGACGCCCTCCTGTGGAGTGACGCCCCCCTGGAGACTGATGCCCTCCTGGAGACTGACGCCCTCCTGGAGACTGACGTCCTCTTGGAGACTGGTGCCCTCCTGGAGACTGACGGACCCCAGGCGACTGGCGGGGGGGGGATTGAGTCTTAATGGCGCGTCGACAGCTTGGTCATTAGCGCCAACCTCAGTCACAGTGCAGTGGTCCGGCTTGCCACTGCACCACACATTACAGAGATATTATTCAAACCCCTAATCTAAATCTTGTCATACATCTGTACCTCCTGCAAAAATTGAAAAACACCGGACAGGAGGACAATTGACGCGCAATGTCATGCGGAAGATGGAACCGACGACGAACACCATCAAGATGGCGACAATCAACAAGTAAGTGCCGGACCGTAAGTGGCCGTCGACACCAAGAACATTCAGGAGGGTCAACCCCCCGCAAAAGGAAACAGTGAGTAAGTCTGGTGTGACCAATTCGCAAACGGGCCAACACAACCTCCTCACGGCGACTGCGGCGACACGCCGAGTGCCACTCCTCAACAGTGCCTTTAATGGCCCGTAACTTATTGCCGTCCTCTCTGTCCCACGAGGTTTGCCAAAAAGCGTGTAACCTCAGACGCAGAGTTGGAAAGGCATCTGAGGGAACAAGCCTGAGATCCCTACCGAGAGGGCCAGAAAGGGCCCCTTTCGCAGCAGAATCAGCTTGTTCATTCCCTGCTATCCCAACATGGCCCGGGATCCAGCAGAAAAGCACGGTTTTCCGCCGGCCAGGCAAGCGGGAAAGCAAAGCTTGGACACGTTGTGTCAAGGGGTTCCGAGGATTGTAATTCGCCAAGGACTCCAGGGCACTCATGGAATCACTAAAGACAATGAAATGCGTGCCCTGAAGGTCAAGGATCCATTCCACCGCCAAACCAAGAGCCAAAAGCTCTGCAGAGAACACAGAATAGCCTGATGGAAGGCGATGGGCAACCGTTACACCCTTACACACACAAGCACATTCCACGCCAATGTCGGACTTCGACCCATCAGTAAACAGGCGCTGATAACCGGCGTACTGAGAACTCAGCCGTCGGAACTCCTGTAAGTACCTTGCTGGTAGAGTGGAACCCTTCGGGAGGGACGCCAGAGCAAAAATGAAACTGCCACCTGGGACAAGCCAAGGGGCAACTGGCATTCTCCCAAGCCTCAAGACGCAGGGCATTTCAAAGGCTATCTCCTGACAGGACTGCTGGAGCCTATCGCGGAAATCACCCTTACCCACCCTGCGTCTACCGACTCGCAAGTCTGGCCCAAAAACCATGGACCAAGCAGGACTGGATTGCACAGCACGCAAACGCACAGCATACTGAATGGCAAGCTGTCGCCGACGAATGGCCAAAGGTGGCTCCGAGGCCTCAGCATAGAGGCTGACCACTGGAGAAGTTCGAAAAGCCCCAGTCGCCACACGCAGGCCACTGTGATGCACTGTGTCCAACATCTGGAGAGTGGAGTCACTAGCCGAATCATAGACCATACATGCATAATCAAGTTTGCTGCGGACAAGGGCCCGGTAGAGGCGCAACATGGCAGCGCGATCGGCACCCCATGAAGTGCCCGACAGGACCTGCAAGATGTTAAGCGCCCGCAAAGCCTTGTCTTTAAGCTGACGTAAGTGTGGAAGCCAAGACAACCTGGAATCGAACACCAGACCCAGGAAACGTGCCTGTGGGACAACAGGAATTTGTGCCTGTCCCAAGTATAGGCAAGGATCTGGGTGCAGTGTTCGTTGGCGGCAAAAGTGGATGCACACAGTCTTGTCCGGAGAAAACCGGAAACCATTACTTACCGCCCAGGTCTGGACTTTGTTAATTGCCAGCTGTAGCTGCCGCTCGCAGGTCTGCATGCGAGCTGCCCGAAAGCGCAGGCCAAAGTCATCGACAAACAATGACTGGGGAACAGCAGCTTGCTGAGCAATGGGGTTCCTTGGCGGTTCCTTGGCGACTGACGCACCCTACGAGACTGATGGCCACCCGGTGACTGACACCCGTCCAATGGTCGATGCCTCGTAGGTGACCGCCGAACTTCTGGCAACTGGCGTGCTCTTGGCGACTGCTGGTTTCCTGGTGACTGGTGTCCCATCTGTTCGAGGAGTTGCGCCTTGTATTTGCCAACGTCTCCCGACGAAGCTGGAAACCCTCTGGTATTCCTGAAGCCTGCTGCCTGGGATTCGCTGGCTGGAGCATAAGCCACTTTCCTAAGCGGTGCAAAAAAGTCATCTTCCAGTTGTGGAAAGGGTAGCGGTAGCAGACTTCCCCCAAAATCCGGCAGTCCTGACAGAAAATGCGATGGGGTGACGGCGTCAAGCACCGGCGACACACGCGCCCTGTTCCCGGCCGCGCAGGCGGCAGCGATCGCGCCGCCACCCGGGGCCGAT